>LGRX02002197.1:0-54888 GCA_001247695.2 Cymbomonas tetramitiformis
CTTGGGCGGTCGCTGTCATCGCCCCGCCCAAGTTCTCGAAATCTTGGGCGGTCACTGTCATCGCCCCGCCCAAGTTCTCGAAAACTTGGGCGGTCACGGTCATCGCCCCGCCCAAGTTCTCGGAAACTTGGGCGGTCACTGTCATCGCCCCGCCCAAGTTCTCGAAAACTTGGGCGGTGACGGTCATCGCCCCGCCCAAGTTCTCGAAAACTTGGGCGGTCACGGTCATCGCCCCGCCCAAGTTCTCGAAAACTTGGGCGGTCACTGTCACCGCCCCGCCCAAGTTCTAGAAAACTTGGGCGGTCAAGGTCATAACCCCGCCCAAGTTCTAGGAAACAAGGACCCTCATATCAGGTAAGCGTTCAAATATGAAACAGCATAACAACGGTACGCGTCTCGCAAGATGAGCAGCAATAGCAGCAACTCCAGCGGCAGGAGATTGTCAAAGCAGAAGACTCTTCAAATTGCACAGTCCAATATTCCCGGACTATGCGAGGGCGGTTTCAGCTGTGGGTGCGATCGGAACTGCAGTTTCTTGTTCAGCACATTCAAGGGCAATATGGACCATAAGGAGCGCATGGGCCAAACTGAGTTCAAGTCTTACATTATGGCAACTATGCGCAAAGCGATCGTGAAGCGCGAGTCTGGAGAGCGTGTTATTGGCACCCTGAAGCTTTTCGAAAAGGAGATCTGCGAGGAGGCGTTCAGAACAGTGTGGGCGCTCCCCAGGAGCTCGTACGCCAGCGATATAAGGCACTTATCCTTGAAGAGAAGGGGGAACTACCGGCAACAACTGCATTCCCTGTGGCGAAGGCGGTGGTGACGACGATTTCCTACCACGAGGAGGTGTTCCGCGAGTGGGCGGATTCGAATATGTTGAAAGGAGCACCACAGAGGATGCCGGTAAGTGGTGCGCGCCAAATTCCACCCATCGATTATGGTGTGCAGTACGACTTGTATAAGTTCGACACAGAGGACCAGTGGGCAGTATGTGCTGAAACCTTCAAAATATACGTGAAAAACCTGCTCAAGGCTCGAGACATAACGGTAAGGGCGAAGGTGGAGGTGTCCGGAATCTGCACGACATGTGACGATCTGGGTGCAGAGAGGGCTCAGCTTCTTGGACAACAGGGTCGCGAACCTGCACGCTGGGACGCCTATTCTGCTCGTTTCGCGCGACACGACTACATTCACAGGTTGCAACGCACGTGTTATGACCTCAGGCGGAAGGAGGGTTCTGACCCTGACGGTCGGATCGACTCCATAGCGGCGGACGGCGCGGCAAATCAGAACACGGTTGTTCCGCATGCCCCGCATCAAGTTAAGGGCATCAGCGAGAAGAAACAGCATTTCTTTAACCTACACCTGCAGCTCACGATACTTCATGGCTCGTTGCTTCTATTTTCCGTTGGGCTCCCTTGGAGCGGGGCTAAGGGTGCAAACATGCTGCTCACGACACTGTGGAACTTGTTGCACTACACCGCACAAGGTCGCGCGGGCAAGCGCTACTTCCGGAAGGAGCTTCATTTGCAGCTGGATGGTGGCTCAGAAAACTGGAACAAGAACACGTTCGCGTTTTGTGCGTTGTTGGTGCACTACAATATTTACAACGTGGTTGTCTTCCACCGTCTGATGGTCGCGCACACCCATAACGACTGCGACGGTTGGTTTGGACTCATCAAGATGTTCATATTTGGGAAAGACGCGCGCAAATCTGGAGTGTGGCTGTTGACGCTGGAATCGTGGATTGCCTGGTTACGAAGCTGGCCGGTGAAGAAGTTCACCAAAATCACGGACGTACAAGGCCAACAGTTGGACTTCAAGGCTTGGCTGGAGCCGCACATAAACCCAAAGTTTGAAGGCTATTCTGGGAAAGTCAGGCGTACACACCTGATGCACTTCGAGAAGGACGTGGATGGTGTTACACGGCTGAAGTACAAGTTTGGAGAACAATACGCAAACCACATGCCTGACGGAGTGGATGAGGATCTCCGTAAGGGCCTGGAGGTAATGAAAACTTACCCAGCTTTCGACAGCAGCCCCACGTTAGAAGGGGTGAAGCCGCTAGACCCGAAGGAAGAGAGGGAAACTCGCACTGCTTTCAGTCGCATGTGCGACTACATCCACTACCGTATTCCAAGTGACACGCTGGACACGTTGCTCGGGTACTTTCCCTTGCCCAAGACCGCCGAGGACTACGATGTCTGGGCTGGACCGAAGCCGACCCCACAGGCTCCTGTGGATTTGAAGGAGCTTTACGAGAACGCCTGGCACAAGAAGCCAGTGCAGGAGGAGGTGCCAGAACGGACGATGCCCGAACAGTTCGAAGTGTTATCCGATGGTCGCAACGTGTTAAGCAAGGACCTTCCGCGGAAACCTCCACAAGAGATCGTGCGCAAGTGCGTGGAGAAAGCGAGGGACGTCGAGTCCGTCGATTTTTGGTTCGTCCCGTTGGTCGGTTGCGAGCACCTCGATTTCATTGTTAGGTCTTGCAAGTATTATGCCTACCTGAGTCTTAGCTGTATGTCTTACGCGTCGGCTGCCATTGCAGGTACACGGTGGCCGAGTGTAAAGCAGCGCTGCACCACCTGGGAGTTGAACTTCCTGAACGCCCACTCAAGGAGCCGTTGGCGAAGGCCTTATTTGAAGCGACGGATGTCGCCCGAAAGGCCCACCACGAACAACTCAGAGTCCTTCGAAAAAAAAGCCGAGCGACGACAGGTGAGGAAACCGGGGAGGATGCGTCGCCGGGTACGGAGCAGGCCTTGCCTGCAAGAACTTCCGAAGCCGGCGGAGCTGCGCGGGCGGCGCCATCACTCGAGGCTGTAACAGCCACTACACAGGCAAGACGAGAAGGAGCTGCTGCGCGAGGCCCGCAAACCAACGAAGCTATGCCTACTCGACCACAGGCACCGGCAGCACGAGGGCCAGGCGCAGGTGGCCGAGGATGCCCTGCTCCTGCAGCGCCACAGGGAGATCAAGCACGAGCTCCAAGCGACAAGCGTGCACGCAGTTCGCCATTGGCAAAGGCGTCCCCAGGGAGCAAGTCTCCACCCGGGAAGTCTCGACAAGCGCGGGGTCGTGAAAAGGGACGAGTGCTATTCCGAGCGGCCTCTGTGATCGGTCCGACAGGCGCCCTTATAACGGACAGCTTCGCTCCTGACGACGATTGCTTTTTCGAGGATGCAAATCAGATTGCGGAGCAGGTGGAGAACGCGCATCGCCCGGAGGCGGCCACTGGACAGTTCGCAGGCGTCTCGATGGACGAGGACGACGAGGACGACGAGGACGACGAGGACGACTCGGACGACCCGGACGACGACATACCGTTGGCCTACCGTAACCTTCCTACGGACTACACCATCGACATGCTGGCGAAGAGTGCGGGCAAAAGTTTCGCAGTTACGGTGGCCGCGGGCAACGACGGCTGCAGCTTTACTATCCGCATGCCTGGGAACAACGCCGTGTCCATGCCCATGCATTTCGTGGAGGTCTTGGAGGTGGATCTGAACACGAACAGAGTGAAGTGGGGGTTTTGGCTTCCATGTGCGCCTCTGCTTATGCCGAGAACGAGGAGAACAAGCAAAACCTTCTCTGACTTGAACAGCTTGTTCGCGGAGAACGCCTTCCGGAGAGCCGCTCCGAAAGTGACAGGTTGGTACGACTTCGATGCGAGCGAGATCCTGACTTGCTGGGACGAACCTCCTGGCAAACCTGCTGTCGGCGGAGTTCCAGGAGGACCTGAAAAGGCAGAACTTCTGAAGGTGGCCAGGGAAAACTTGGCCTCCGAGGCGTTGGACAGGTGAAGGTAAGCAACACAGCCTCATTCATTCCTCGTGGCACGCACACTAGATTACAATGGCACACGGCGTGAAACTTATTGTTTTTCATACATGTAAATATACGGTTTATTTGTGTACAGTCACGTGACATAAGTGTTAGCTACCAAGCATACGTCTCCTCATTGCACGCGCTAGCATCAAATATGCGCGCCAGGGTGCAGGTTCTTAACATACGCCCGCAAACTGCGCATCTCCTATCATCTTCTTGCAGCAGATCGCTTTCCAGCTCTGTCAGGGCACCGTGCGTTGTTTCGCTGTAGCGGTTTCTATTTCGCCAGGCCCGCCACTCCAAATCTGAGTATCGGTGGTAGATCCACCCGCCCTCATACCAGTACACGAGATGCCTCACACCGAACCTTTCGCTGGATCTACGGCCGTGGACGTACATCGGCCAAAAACTCCACCAGTGATAGGTCCTGAGATTAACTGCATGTTGCCCGAAGTCCTCCCAGTCTTCTTCTGCTTGTTCCCGCGCTTGCTGCCACAAGCGGAGAATTAAAGGGTCTTCAGGAACCCATTGGGCTTGTTGTAACTGGCAGTCGCGAAACGTAAAAGTATCGAAAGGCCATATCCAATACTGCAATATTCCAATATTGGCCATACTGGTGTAGGTAGTCTAAGGTGCGGGTTGTGGTTCTATGTCACGAACGCAGGTGTGTGCAAACGACCTCCGGTTACGACTCCTCCAACATATACCCTAAAACCCTGAACCTTGGACGCCCCGATATATCCATGTGCAGCACACCTGTAGGAACACCTGCCGCGGGATATTTTGCCTCTGACGTATTTTAATGTTTCCCGCGAAATAATACAGTTAACCGGTCTTCTTAGCTGCCGAGAATCGTGCTGGAATAGCCTGTTCAGGGCAAATTTACCCGCTGAATGCCCATGTTGGGTCACATGAAGCCTGAGGGAGCATCACCCCTGGTTGGTTTCACTCCCGAACAACTTTTCCAGCACAATAGCTTTTGAAAATATCTCCTTTGCTGCTCACTTTCGCCCGATGAGAAGAATTTTAGTACGTGACCCTCCAAACACCCTAAAATGGGCCATAAATCTGCTGGATCTCTCCCATGTAAGCAAATAGTTGCATTTTCGGAAATGTCAAAATATTACATATTCTAATAGTGCAAAAATCTAACATTTCGTTCACAAACATAAGGCAAAATCATAACTTTCCACACCTTACACGATACTTCCACCTTTCCCGTTTTCTTGCCGCCCGCGTGACTCGCGTGGCTACTTTGAAGAGTCAAAAACCAGATTTTTCGAAATTCCTTCAAGGACTATTCAAATTAACCCTAATATTTGTCATTCAGAACCCCAAAAACCAATTTGGCAGACAATTTAATGCTTTCTCATTTTTTTCTCATTTACGCCCGCGTGTCTCATTTTTGCGATATGGTCGTTGCGAGCCTCGGTGCTCGCTGCGCGCCCGCGCCTCGACAGCGAGCCTCGGTAGCATAGCACTCCACGGCGCGAGCATGGCTAGAAGTTGCACGCTGCCCTCACGGCGTGAACATGGCCAGGAGAGTCACGCTCCCTCACGGCGCGAGCATGGCTAGGAGTGCCACGCTGTCGTCACGGCGTGAGCATGGCCCGTTGCTACCATGGCCAGGAGTTGATCTGATCTTTTCTTTAGGGCTACCATGTTTCTTAAGTGCAGTGTGCATTGCATTTTTGCAGGTTACTCAATATTTTCAACGCCTAGTGCGCAAACGTTTCCATAGGCGAACTGGTGGTCCTCAAAGTAATGAAGTACAAAGAACCGTGGAGAAGGTGAATGAAATGACTGGAGAAGTTGAGAAGACAGTTGTGTATGAAAGAGGCAGCGTGCAATGGGTACAAATGCATGTGCAAGGTATGGACCCTCTTGAAGTTTGTTGCCTGACCCTTGAGCTTGGAGCTGTTAGATTATGTACTAATGAAATATATCGTTGAATGACGCTGGTAGCTTTCTTGTGTCTTATTTGTGCAGAGGACACGGCACGAGAGATCCTTGGCGGATTGATCCCCGCACGTGTGACGGCAAAGTGTGTCTCATTTAAGTATCCAAAGTCATTTACTGAACGCGACCAACTGAACCACATCCTCGGGGGTACTGACGGTGGACCGATATGGTACAAGAAAGTGCATGATCAAAGCACAACAGAGCTGTGCGAGACCGATTTCAAGCAAACTTTTTGGTTGAAGTATGTCCGGTTGCCTGTTGGGGTAATCATAATAACCGTGCCTCTTGCCTTTTTTATTCGGATTCGCATCATGCAAATCCATTTCAATGATTGCATGCTTGTTGTACTTTGTGTTGAGTATCTTGTATATGCCAGGTTTTAAAAGTACGTTTTGAAACAAGACGTACCGGCAACGCCAACGGCATTAGCGACGAGCCCCTTTTGGACAGTGCGTGCCTTGCCTCTTTAACTATCCTGTGTAAATCTCCCTGGTTATCGCAACATGCATTTACTTTGTTGGGCGAACATTGCAATCACCATAATCTGGCATCCCTTTTTTGAATGTGCAGCTCGTGGCGACCAGCGTGAGGTGACCATCATGGATATGGCTCCAGTGCCTCAGGCTTTGAGGACATTGTGTTTCGGAAGTACAGATACATTGTATGATTTACGAAATGTCGTAATTGCATGCGGGTGGGCCTTTTCACCCTTTGCCTGAAGTGTTGTGTTGTTACAATACTGCTTGAGAGCAGTAATGTTTTGGAAGCTTACGATTGACATTTACTGTTAAACACAGCTCCGCGCCGCAATGGATAAAAGATAGGTTGGCACGGCACCAAAGAGCAGAGTGGGCGCAATACTTTCGCTTCCCCGATGTTTCTGCCTGGGAGGAGCGATCTATTGCAGGTGAGTGCAACATTAACAATACTATATTACAGTACATACTATGTGAGCGCATCGCGCATGTTACTGTGTGAGATCATGCCCAGGTTCTGACAATCTCCTGTGTTGCTTTTGTATAATTTTACAGCGGATGACTACTTGGAGCCTCGAGGATATCAAATTCAACTCCTATTTTGTCCGACTATTGCAGAGGATGAGGTTAGCGTCCCATCTTGATATTGCTTGTTTCGTTATGGCTCCGGACTTGTGAATATTCCTCGAGAAGGTTCAGCAGTGCCTTGTCGAGGGGTAAACAGGTGATTAGCAGGACTTCCGTTGCTAGATGCTTGTGCACTGCTTGTTGAGGATCTGCAGCCACACATATCGAGTTAGTGACATTCGTCAAAAGTCCTCCGTGTGACATTACCTACTTGTGATCAAGATTTGTTGCTGGTGTGGCAGGTCCGACTTGGCGCCCGCGCAGCAGAAGATGGTTGATTTGATAATGCATAGTCATAATAGTTATTTGTTCACCTTAGTACTTAGCAATAATTCAAATGTACTGTACAAGTATTATAATTAAAGTCGTCTTTCAGCCCAATGCATGACACTCACATTCCGCGTGGCCTGTTAAGTAATGCGATGCAACCATCAGCATCATAGGTAAAGCGGGTGTCAAAGCAACTGTGTCTTCTTCTGTCAAGCAATATGTCATGTGTCGCAGTGTATGTTGTGTGAACAGGCCCACACCTCATCGGTGTTAGCTGGTAAGAAATTGGTATGCCATCTCGCTCTAGTCCTTCTTCCACATCTTGATCTAGCTTTTGTTTCTTCTTCAATCTTTGTGCTTCAACGAGTTCTGGGTCTCTCATATCTTGTGGCCATTTCCCACACTTCTTCTCCGCTTCTAATATTGCACCGCACCTCGAAAACTTTGTGATGGCAGCCTTTGATGCCTTTGACACTTTGATGTGCATACCAGCAAAGCAGTCTGCATCGTCTTCATGAGCATTGAGTAGATTCCCCCGTCCAGTGATGTATATGCGCTTCCCAGCAGGGAGACCCAGTTTTTTTAAGAGGAGCTCTTCTGTCCAGATAGTGTGCGCATCAATGTCAAACGCGAACTTCAAGAGTCTGAGCTCTTTGATATCCATCTCCCACCACTCTAACTGCTTGTCTCTGTACAGGTCATGGAGGCGATAGGTCATCATCCGTGCCGACCATGTAAACAACTCAAAAATAGCCGGAGCCCAGGTAATCTTTCCAGAAGGATCGACAGCCTTTGCCAGTGGCCCAGTGATAGGTTTCCCCTTCATAGTTTTTCTCAAAATTGCTCGTCGATCGGTGCTATTGCTTCTCTCGGTTGCCTGATTGGTATTGATTGCTGGGCACTCTCCCTCGCCACCTGTGATTTGCTCACCTGCCGATGACAAAATGCCCCAAAGAGTAAGCACCGCCATTCCCCTTGGTAACGTATGCAGCTTTTGCCCTGGTAATGTGATGGGTAGGCATGCCACTCTCGCCCGCAGGTAGGCGAGAGTACTGTTGGGCATTTGCATGTTTTGTCCCTATGCTGAGTGTAACACAATGCAACATGCCGGTGAGGAAGGGTGCGAGTGGAGCATAAGTGACGAAGCATTGTTTACTCTAGCACCGTGCACTGCATGTAGGTTTTGCTGAACACACGCACCGTGGTCATGCATATAGTGCATGTAATGTGTGATACCGACTCCTGATGTATACTTGGCGTACGCCTGAACGAAGGCCTTGAATGCCCGGTGGGCATTTTTGCGGTCTTTGCCCTTAGGTACACCTTCAGCATCAAGCTCCTCATCGTCTTCATCAAGAGAATCATCATAACGAGGCTTTCGGAGATAATAGGTACATGTCTGCCATATCTGAGACATACGCAAACACTACCGAAATCCCCATCATTCATCTGCAATTGAACGCCTAAATACCCGGACGCCTGAATACCGGATGCGTGAATACCCGGACTCCTGACTCCTGAATACCCGGATGCCTGACGCCTGAATACCCGGACTTGCTGACGCTGAATACCAGGTGCCTAAATACCCGGACGCGACGCTGAATACCCGGACACTGATGCGGGAATGTCAGGATGCCTAAATACCCGGACGCCCTGAATACCGGACGCCTGACGCTGAATACCCGGACGCGACGCCTGAATACCCGGACGCCTGATGCCCCTGGAATGCCCGGATGCCTGATGCCTGAATACCCGGACGCCTGAATACCCACGGACGCCTGACGCACGAATACTCGGACGCCTGAATACCCGGACGCTTGGCGCGACTACCCGGACGCATAAATACCCCGGACGCCTGAATACCCGGATGCCTGAATACCCGGACGCGACGCACGAATGCCCGGACGCCCTGAATACCTGGACGCCTGAATACCCGGACGCCTACCAGTGCCCGACGCCTGAATACCCGGGCGCCTGAATACCCGGACGCCTGACGCCTGAATGCCCGGACGCCTGAATACCCGGATGGCTGAATATCCGGATGTCTGAATGCCCGGATCCCTGAATGTTTGAATGTCTGGAAGCCTGAATGCCTTTGTAGCTACAAGGGAAGGAGTGCAAAGGTTTGATTCTAGGTTTTTTTGCAGAAGTAGATGGGGTGCACTCAAGATTTACCTTCCCGATATCCAGTAGAGCATTCACTTGGGTGCGTGGTAGCATTGCGATCTTGCCGACGGCTTCTGCCCAGCCTTCTTCAAAACGGTGGCACTCGGGGCCATTCATAGGTATTTTTGCAGGGTATCTCTTGCCTTCCTTGTCTTTGATTTTGATGACAGAGTATCCTCCATTGATGCGGAGATCCTGATTGAAAAAGTTGAGGAGAGCGGCATTGTTCTGCCGCATGACCTGAGTCCATTGTGGCTCATTTTGAGGGCTCCACACGAGCTTCGTCAGCAACTGCGTTAGCTTCTCATTTACTCGATGAATTAGATGCATCCCGCATGGCCGCCAGTGACTCATCGGTATAGGGAGAACTAACTGGTGGTCTGTGCGCACAGGCCACGGTGACTTCTCAAGTTTTCCAAGGTCATCACGACCTGCCTCACAATGAGGACATGGCAATGGGGCACGTCCACTTTGTGGAATGCCCAACATGCCCTTCAGCGCTTTTAAATCGGGGGCCAACCACGACTCAACGAAGAAGTATCCATGGCCATCCACATAAATACACTCGCCAAGCTCAGCCATTTCTCGGTAAGATGAGTCGATGCTATCTTCAAGTTCTCGCAGTTCTCGTTGCCATGCTTGTACCTGACTGAGGTCGACGGTGGGAGGTGCATTACCACAGGTGCTTTGCGCGATACGCTCTGCAAGCGCATTCCGAGTTTCTTTTAAGGTACGGATGTCTCGTCGTTTCTCAAGGCCAGCATTGAACTTGGTCATGTCATCGCGCAACCACTCATAGTTTGCATTGAAGGTCTGAAAAGAGATTCCCACAATGAAATGATAGTAAGCATCCACCATCAACATGACAACAGGTTCCATTACCCTGCTTTCATAGCGTGAGCATGCCTAGCAGTGCTGCGCTGCGCTCACGTTGTGAGCGTTCCCAACAATGCCGTGTTGCATTCAGGGCACGAGCGAGTCCTGCAGTGTCGCGCCGCACTCACGCCGCGAACGTGCACAGCAGTGTCGTGCTGCATTCATGGTATGAGTGTGTCCAGCAGTGCAGCGCTGCATCCACGGCATGAGCGGTAAAACGCTGCATCACTTACATGCAAGAAGGTCACTTGGCTGCTAGGTATGAGAAGTAAGATGGATCAATGATATGTCAAACAGACATTCTTGATGAGTGAATGAGCGAGTGCCATTTCGATTAGAGCATACCTCGTACTTCTCATCACCTGCATAGTACGCGGAGAGTGGATACACTTGCGTTTGCGATTGAAACTTGCCCAATCTGCGATCAGCGCCTACGAGCCAGTTTCGCAGCCTCAGGCGTAAGAAGTTCCCAGGCCGCTGATCAGACACCTTGGCTCCGTCAACGGACACAATAATTTGGGCTGTGTCATGCTCACGGTCAAATAGCTCCTCACACCGAATCATGACACCGATGAGCTCTTTGGTACCAAAATGCCATCCCTCGTTGACATGATGCTCGGGCTTCAAGGTCTCGATGTTGCAGGTGAACGCTTGAATGCTGCGGTTTAGCGTGTGGGGTGCAATCATTGGATGGGTGACTTGTTTTCCAGTGTAATGGTCATACCTGCATGAGACGTGGCATAGCAAACCGTCATACATCACGGCATGAGTGTCCGAGCTCGGCCACAACATTATAAACTCTCATCATTCCGGAAGACTGCCCCTCACGCACTGTGGCAACAAAGATGTATCGATGCCATGGCAAGCGCATTGTACAGATGGGCTCGCTGAACTCGGGAGACCTTCGAACGCACCTGCCCCATCCACTATCGAGCGCGGCTTTCATGTCGTTGGAGAGTGCAGTGTACTGCGCCTGGCTGATCATGTGCGTGTCCCGTGTCTTGCAGGCTTGGTTCAGTGATTGCAGCTCTCGGAGCCGTTCAAATGCACCCACTTCGATGGATTTCTTCAACGGTAGGTGTCGCTGCAAAGCTGCCTCTAGTTCGACATCTTGCATCGCATTGCCTAGGGCAATACCGATTTTCTCTTGCAAGTCCTCAAATTTGCCTTGAGCACGGCCGAGATCCTGTACAGCCTTTTGTGCTGCACTTGACAATACTGAATCCTCCTCTTCCTCCTCTTGTGGAGTACCCCAGACTTGTGTGTCATTCTCTTCAGCAACTTGAAGCCTGTAAGATGCAGAAAGTCTACTTCAAGCACAGACGCATGTGTAGCAACAGTGTAGAATTTAACGCAAGCAAGAGTCAGATGCATGCATGTCAATCAAAATTACCTGAACTTGGCTTCCTCCACGTCATGTCTGAGCTCTTCAAACGTGCCGTGAACTCCAAGAACCTTCAGGATGTTGTGTCTCAGAGCCTGAGATTTCTTGTTGGTCATACGTCCATGCACTGTCTGGTTTGCAGCAGGTTCAATACACTCCTCCAGCTTGGCATCAAGCTCCAATATGTGCGTATCTTTGCTCTGCAGTTGCTGTGTGAGCCCTGCTGCCTCCTGCTTCAGTTGGAGAACTTTGTCTTCCAGCTCTTTTTTCTGTTGCTCCAGAGGTGATATTTGTTCTTGTAGTGACTTGGCATGGTTCACAAACTTGGTGACATCATCCATATAGTGCCCTGCCATGTACTGAATCACATGGGAATCACAATAGCATGTCCCGTGCTTCTTGCAAGTGCATATTCCTGCTGCCTTCCACAACGGTGTGCCACTTTGCCTTAGTAGGTTGAATTTCTCCCGTTCTGCTTTTGACAGCCACGCGGTTGCTTTCAGCTCTTCAAGACGGTCGATCTCAGGATTGAGTACCTTGCGCGGACGACCTCGGCCTTGAGGAACAAGGGGTTGAGCGTGCGGAGGAGGTGGAGGAGGTGGAGGTGGAGTAAAAGGTGTAACTCTCTCTTTCAACCACTCCAAGCCTTCCAAAACTTCTGGAGCGCATCGCACATTCGGATCTGCATTCTCACCGAATGTCCGTGCAGGCATGGCATGCACCGCGTGCGTGGGCATGGACAAGGCTGCAAAGGCTGCCGGAATCACCGGCACCCGTCTGAACATATTGCGAGACATAGTAATCCTGCGACATACATATGAAATCAACCGCATATAACAAATTCTGATTGCAGCTACATGTTGCCACAACACAAGAGGTACTGATCATGGTTTCTCGGCTCGTCACTGACACGCATCTACAGGGCACTTGCCGGCTGTCGCGAACTTATGCACGAAGCGTCCACACAAAGCACAACCCTCTAGCCCTACTACTAGACAGTCTTACTTATTGTCAGTGCCTATACAACACTAGCTCGACTTTGCATATGTTTCCTTATATGACTGCACAGTTATCTTGCTACTGTGACTATACAAAATCTCAAAATTTTTGATATCTCTTTATCTCTTCTCACAACTTGTGCAAGCTCTTTTTCTCAACATGAAAAAGACTGTTAATTACAGTTCTGACGCAGTCGCACAAGGACAAGTCCACAAATGTATATCTTTACAAGCAGAAGAATACTGTATCTTACAAGTTATCTCATAACACTGCTGTTTTCGCGGTCTTAAGCGAGTCCTGGCTATTTTCGGAATCACTGTTACGAAGGCAAAACAAAAATGAGCGTCTGGCTCACCCCACACCGCCGCCCTACTTATTCTCGCTATCTCCAAACAAGTGTAACACCCATCCGTATTTCCGTATCTCGTCACTGTCATAACTCCTCGCGCGTATCGTACTGCGCGTGTCATACGTTCGTCACAGAGACTGCTACAGCAAGTGTCACAACCCGGCTGAGGTACACGATAAGCCGTGGTTTGTGACAGCTGTCGCGAACTTATGCACGAAGCGTCCACACAAAGCACAACCCTCTAGCCCTACTACTAGACAGTCTTACTTATTGTCAGTGCCTATACAACACTAGCTCGACTTTGCATATGTTTCCTTATATGACTGCACAGTTATCTTGCTACTGTAACTATACAAAATCTCAAAATTTTTGATATCTCTTTATCTCTTCTCACCACTTGTGCAAGCTCTTTTTCTCAACATCCCCCATCTGTAGCTGCCACTGGTAGCACAGACATTAGACAAGAGCTTGCTCAGCATCTTCTGTCGTAACGCCATCCATTGCGAACTTGCCCATGCTGAAGGTAAACATACCCACTCCAGAAGCTTCTCCTCCTCGCAACATCCTGGCTCTTGTCAAAGGGTTGCGAAACACCATGACCCACATGCATCTTCTGCCAATAGGTCCATGCTCCAAATGCCCAATCACATGTAAACGTCCAGCGTGACACAGCTTACGAAAGTATTGTGCCCTGCTTTCTGTCATATCTGTCATGTAGTGTGATGGCACGTGAATACAAGCCACCACTCGACTGGCCAGTACTGCCAATGGCAACGCAATATCCAGCACTGCGAACCAGGGTGAAGTCACCACCGCGTCACACACCCCATACTTCTCCTTCCAGGCTCGATAATTGCCCGGCTGTAAAGCATTAAGGGCTTCGTGCCACTTCAACTGCGGATTCCAATCATTGTTCATAACCTTCAGGTGAGGCCATTCCAACGACATAACCTTGCCAATGACACCTGTGCCAGCCCAAGGATCCCACACCTGTGTGATCTTCTCCCAAGTCACCTCGTGCGCCAAACGTCTGACCTCCTGAGGAACTGTCATCACCAATTCTAAGCCCCAATCCAGTTGACTGGCAATCTTCACCTGAGCTCTGCTCAGTTGCGTCACATCTCCTCTCTTCTGCACTTCCTCGGGGCTCATGGCCTGCACCGTGGACGTCTTGCGGAGACTTCTCGCGCGAGTGTGCTGCTCTGCACACTTCCTGCTCAAGATGGTGCGATGGCCCTCATGCCAGAATCCTGGCATCACTTCTGTGATCACTCTGCTGAGCTCCTCCTGGTTTCCCCAGGCCACTCTGTCAGGAAGATCCCCCATGCTCCCTTCTCTTCTGAGCATCTGCCGCGAGGTCAGCGCCTGCCATGGGTCTTCACGTCCCGGCCTCACTACACGATGCGGACCCACGTCTGCAGGCAACAATACCACATCTGATCCCAGCTTCTCTCTCAACTGCAGCTCCATGGCCGCCATCTTGTCAACGATTGACGCGCTCACCTCGGCGGCAGCTGCCACCACAGTCCCACCTAAGCACTTGGGACATTGCCAGTCCCCTTCAGGTACTCCATCCAGCGCCGGATTCAGACACCACGTGTGATAACCACGGTTACAGGTGTCACACAGCAACATGGCTGCCTCCCCATCTGTCCGCATACACACCTCACACGCGAGATGCTTGCTGGGAATGGCTGCACTGCAGTCGTACTGGTTTTTCACTTGTAAGTGACATGGCGCAATATTTTGCACTGTGCTCTTCTCCCGCAGCTTCGTGCTGTCCTCCAACACTACCACTCCATCTCTTTGCACCTTGACTACCTTCAGGATGGCTGACTTGGTGGCCACCTCCATGCCAGAGCGCGGTTGTTGTCGTATATATACGAAATCGCCTGCCTTGAACTGGTGCGGCTTCGGCTCGTAACTGCCACTCCTCCTGTGCTCGTACCGTAAAGTGTCGCGGTGCTGAGCGATCTCCAGGTTGCAGCCTGCATGTACCATGAGCCTCTTCACGATGGCGGCTCGCTGTAACAGATCATCAGCAAGTGTCTTCTCCTCCTGCTTCCCAAAGTCCAACTCGGGTCGAGCACGAAGATCCGGTGGCACCGTGGCTTCCTGAGCGAACAGCAAGGTGAATGGCGCCACTCCAGTGGATTGCTGCTTAGCTGCGTTGTAGCTGAGTACGAGTGACCAGAGCATCTCATCCCACTCGAAGTCCAGGCCCTTGTCGAGGGCCATCTTCTTGAAGCAAAACTTGAGGGTGCGTACCACCCGTTCAGTTAAGCCATTGCTCTCTGGAGAACTCGGTGAAGTCACTCTTCGGTCAATGAGACACTGCTCGCATAGAGCAGAGAACTCACCTTCAAACTCTGTGCCCCCATCCACCAAACATTCTGCAGGCGCCCCAAACACGGATAGGACATGATAGCGAAATGCGCTGGCGATGGTGGCGGCCTCCTTGTCGGGGATCGGAACACACACGACGAATCGCGTGTAGTGCTCAATCATGACCAAGACGCGTTGGTTCCCAGCTTTCGTGATGCGTTTCGTAGGCCACGCTAAATCCAGGGACCAGCGATACATGAAGGACTTGATCTCCAGCGGCGTGAGATTCGCCTCCTCCCGTGCATAGTGCGTCTTCACCCTCTGGCAAGTCTGGCACTGAGTGACCACTGCTTGCACATCCTGTTTCATGCCTGCCCAGTAATGGCGTTGCCACAACAGGTTCAATGTCCGCCTGATGCCCCAATGGCCAGTCCTCTCATGGTACTCACGCACCAACTGAATCCTGTCACAGGGCTTGGGCACCAGCAGCTCCTTACCACTGACGGTGACCATGTATAACTCGCCCATGAGCTCGTCCCAACGGTGACGCGCTGCCCTCTTCCTTACCCTGTGATATTCCTCCTTGGGCACCTCCACTCTTCCTCCTGTCTTGATCCACGCGAGGCATAGCTCGTCCTCGTGTATATCGGGGTATCTTTCTCGGAATGACTCCTGGTTGGTTACGCTGGCTAGCATGGCAACCATTCTCGTAGTGTCGGGCAGCTTAGGCAGCCTCATCTCTTTCTCCTTTGTCACTGGTGCCCACTCTGGGGCTGAGCTTGTCTCTGCTGGCTTGCCTTCAGGTCTTGAAAAGACCTGCCGGTGACGTGCCTCGTAGCCCGCGAGCTTCATGGAGGCCATCTTCCACTGCCTGCGGCGTGGAACAGCGTCGACGGTGCCTAGCCCCTGTGTACCTTTCTGTCCTTGGCTGCACATGCGTTGCAGTCGTTCTTCCCAGTCCTGATGGCTGAGGCGTCGCGCGACTTGCTGGGTGTAGCCGCTGGAACTGGTGATCCACTCTGCTAGTTGGGCTCGCACCGGCTCAGCCGTGCCCTCGGAGGTGGCAGCCACCTTGGTGGCTTTCGCGATGGGGATGGCAACTAGCGTGCCATGTTCCTCCTCCTCACTCTCCTCACTCTTCGGCAGTTTGGTCGTGCTGACCTCGGCAATCGCATACAATAGCTCCATTGCTCTTCGGTCCATAGCAAGGCCAAGCACTCCTGCCAATTCTTCGTCTTTCATGCCATGTGCCGCGCGCAGCTCACCTGCGCTGTACCCCATGGCCACTGCCTTCTCGTCCAGGTTAACCTCTCTGGTCTCCCCCACTTCATCATCATCTCCCTTCCTCACCACTGTGCCTGCGCGAGGCGCGCGAAAAGCACGAGAGTTTTGTGTCGCCAAGATGGTTGGCAATACTCTCATAGGCTCCCCTACAACGTTGGCGGTGTGGTGAGGCTTCCTGTCTCCTGTGACGACCCTGCGCGGCTTCCAGCCTAGCTGCAGAATATCGCGCACGTATCTGTCTGGTGGTCTGTCCACCCGCTCCATCACCAGATTGAACTGCTGATTCTGGAACAGATTGCTCCAATATGCTCGTAGACGATGCGCGTATGATCCCGCGCGCGCCGCGTCAAAGGACACCGGCTGGCCCACCACGCTGTTGATGATGGGAAACACCTCCTTCCTGATCTTCGAGTTCTCCCTGTGTGACAGCGGAGAAACGTTTTCCAGCACATATGCTGGCGGTCTCTGAGGCTGCAGCTGTTGCAGCGTGGAGAGGACTCGCACTGCCTGGTAGAACAGTCTGCTGTGCCTGCCCTCCAGACCAGCCAGCTTGCCAGCTGGTGACAGGTCCTGGCATGGATATCCACACACCATGACCCACTGCTCTCCATTCAATGCCCCTGCATGTACAAGGTCAATGAGGCTGGTGTCTTCGATGTTGCTGGGCAGTTGCTCCAAGTGGGCTGCCTCGGCACGGAACAAGTCAGGATGACGGCGACTGAGCGCCATGCACCTGGCCCTGGCTACCGTCTGGCTGGACTTCGAGATGTCCTGGTAGAGGTACTTGTTAACCTTAACTCCGCAGCGCAAGAGCATCTCTAGTCCAGCACACAGGCCCCCACACGGCTCATAGCAGACCACGCCCTCTTCTCTGGCTTCCCGGAAGAAGCTCTTGTCAATCACTCTCGTGTCGATCTTCTTCGGCACTTTGAGCTTACCACCCTCCATGGTCTCGTCGCCGTATATCGCTGGTGAGCCTCCGGAATGCATGCCCCTGATCGGCCGGACCTGGCTGAGGGCATCCCAGGCGACTCGAGTCAATCTGCCCGAGCACCTGGCCACTTCCGGGTGGTCAGTGTCAAACATGACCCCCTTGTTACACTCCAGCTCTTCTTGGTAGTGCACATCAAACAGTCGATGGACTGCACTAGTCCCCAGCTGCTCCCTGGCCATGTTCTCGCAGTAGTTGGCCACCTGGGCTTCTGGGCTTACTTCGGGACCAAGTGGTGGCTCCCTGGTTACTTCCAAGCAAATGATGTCTGCGAAACAGCGCGTTGGCCTCTCGGCACGCCCCGCTTCCCTGGCTCGGTCCCCTTCACGATCCAAACGGGCACCAGTCTCGTCTGCGGTGCTGGGCAGTGGGTACCTGGATGGCACATCCGCGTTCTCATTCTTCGGACCTGGTCGGTACTGGACCGTGAACTCAAACTCCTGGAGGCTGATGGCCCAGCGTAGGTGTTGACCTTGTAGGTCCCCCTTCTCCATGAGTGTTGTGAGCGGCGAATGGTCGGTGATCAGCGTGAAGTGGATCCCGTGCAGGTACTGTCGTAATGTGCGGATGGCCCACACCACTGCCAGCATCTCACCCTGGAAGCTCGCGTACTGTCTCTCGGTTTTCGACAGCGAGCGGCTGATGACCACACAGATGTGCTCTACGCCATTCTCGTCCTTCTGTCCCAGCACTGCGCCAATGCCATGGTTGCTCCAGTCTGTGTAGAGGAAGATGGGCTTGCTGTAATCAATGGGCTTCAAACATCTCCCCGAACACAGGGCATCCTTCAATGCTTGCAATGCCTGGTCCTGATCCTTCCCCCAAGCTTCCTTGACATCCAACACTTCCTTTCTGAGCAAGTCGTTCAATGGTCGTGCCATCTCTGAGTAGTTGGGTCCCATGGGTTCCCCCACCAGACCTTTGTAATAGTTCATGAGTCCAAGGATGGAGCGTACTCCAGTTTTATCCTCGGGCTTGGGCAGCTCTTGGATGGCCTTGCACTTGATGTCCTGCGCGCCAATGGTGTTATAGCCGATGCGGTAGCCCAAGAAGTCCACCGTGGCTGACCCGAAGGTCGACTTGCCCGAATGCAGACGTATCCCTGCATCCCCCAAAGTGCGAAGCACGGCTTCCACGTCCTTGATGTGCTGCTCAGCGGTGTCTGAGTATATGCACACGTCATCGACGTACGCCACCGTGCAGTGTTGCAGGTGACGTAGCTCGTAGTCCATGATCCTGATGAATGCTGCGGTTGCTCCAGCTGCTCCAAACGGCATGGATGTGTAGCGATAGAGCTGGTTGCCCCACCAGAACGCTGTCTTGTCCCTGTCCTCCTCAGTGGTCATGGGAATCTGGTGGAACGCCTTGGTCGCATCCAGGGTAGTCTTGAACTTGGCCTTGGCCACGCGCTGGTAGAGCTCTTCTGGACGATGTGGTAACGTGTTATCCTTCAGCGACAACCGGTTCGTAGACCGGAGGTCGACGCAGAATCTCGTCGAGGTCCACTGTCCAGTGTCGTGATCCTTCTTCCCCGCGACCACCACGTTGCTGGCGTGTCTGCAGTGCTGCGAAGCCGGCTCGATGAAGCCATATTCCAGCAGTTCCTTGCAGTGCAGGTCGATGATCTCCTGCTCTCCCGGGCTGTATTTCCTCGGTCGTTGGTAAGCTACCTTGGTCTCGTCCTTGAAAGGGATGGCGAAGGTCGCATGTGCCGCGCCTCCATGGTAGCCTTTGATGTCCTGTGGCTTGTTGGCGAAGCAGTAGCTGCACCTCCTTACCACGTTGCGCATCTCCTCCCAGTTCTCCTCGGTGAACTCGGGATGCCCTCCAAAGGTGGCATTGAGCTCGGTGTCCAGCCACGCGGCCTCGTCCTTGGTGACCCTGGTCGTGCCCCCTGGCTGTAACGTGTCCAGCACCGTGTGCGGAAGCACCTCGTCCTGCTCTGCCACCATAGCCTCCCATCCGGTGTCCCATTGGCGCGAAGACCTCTGGTCTTCCCAGGCGGTCCTGGCAGATCTGGTCGGCGAGCCCGAGCACGATCCCATCGTCAGCACGCCCTGAAACTCCCCAGGGGCCACAGCAGCCACCCAAGCAGCCACCGCTAGCAGCAGCAAAAGTTTCAAAATTCTGCTGGTACCCACTGGTTTAACTGGAGGGTGAAGGGTCAGTATGCAAGTCAACATCTTCCACCCCCCTTGCATACGGCCCAGGCCTCCTCCCGCAGACACGTAGGCCACCAGCGCCAAGACTGATATCACATAGACACAGCGCGCCACCTGGTAGCAAGCGGCCGTGAACTGCAGGCGCTGCAGTCGAGCGGCAAAGCGCGGCTTCTGCATGCGCCGCGGAACAGCGGCCAGCGTAGCCGGCCCTGCGGCCAAGATCCGCTGGGCGACCGCCAGCGCGCGACCCACCTGAGTCTCCAGCGCGGCGAATGTGCCACCATCTTGAATCAAGCCGGAGCATGGCAACCCATGGCGGACAATGTGGGCGCCAACTGTCAAGACACACCCCAGAGTGACGACCATGTGCGTGAAGTGCATGGCGAGCATGGCGAGGCAGAACCGTATCAATGGCACGTACCACAGCCCACGTCGAGCGTGGTGGAGCCCAGCTACCTCAAGAGCACCCTTGGTCAACAGCAGCAGGTGCCTGGCCAGCTCCAACAGCACTCGCAGAGGCGCCTGTTGATGTGCCCATGGCTTGAGTGGCGTTGCGCGCACGGCCCACAATGCGCGTGCCATGGCTCTGCGGGGCGCTTCAGCGTGGAATGCCCAGCAGGCGACGACCTCACCAAGAAATCCGAATACCTCCATAGCCATCCATACTGCCATCACTGCAAAATGAGGCAGCTGCGGCCAATGCAAGCGCACGAACACCCCCATGAGCAGGAAGCACACCTGAGTGCGCTTCGCCCGCCTATCATTGGCGGGCTGCGTGCCCGGCTTTTCGCCGGGGCTGCTTCTCAGTGACGGGCGCGCCGGGCTGCAGCCGGCCCGGTGCCCCCTTGAAAAGGCCCCAGTGCGCTCTCCCTTCTCCTCTCCTCCCAGATCTCATCATAACTTTGGCGTCTCTGAGGAGCACGCGACGCGCCCATGCCGGCATGCCGACCGCGAGCCGCGTCCTGACGATGAGCGCCTTCCCTGGGGCTCGGAGATCTCCTCCTGCGCTGACCAGCCCGTGGTGAACGCTGCTGTGCGGCACTCTCAGTTGGACTCTGCGGGCGCGCTGCAGGATGGCCTGAAGGTCGAGTGTCGACATGCGCAACGAAGCCACTGGAACGCTCCGGGCTGCTGGGTGCTGTAGAGCTCGGGGTTGATGGCACGTACGAAACGGAGTCCTGCTCTTGTGCAGCTGGAGGCACGGCTTCAGTCTGCTGCGTGCAGACGGAATGTGCCGGGGATCTCAGAATGTCGTTGATTGACTGGTGCTCAGGTCTCTGTGCCATGTTGCACTCCAAGCCCATGGTCGATATCCCGCCGAGAACTCGGCCAGAGTAGGGTGCCGGCGTGGGCGTGGCTCGCGCGCCATCACGACCATCAAGCCCCGGGCAGTCTGGCCCAAGCGTGCTCATCCTCGCAGTTGCGTGGGCAGCACGAGGTCGTTCTTCATATTCTCTGATGATCGCCTGACGTGCCTGTATCGATTCCGAGAGAGCCGCCATGGTGAGGTGGCTTGCTGCGACCTCGGCCTGCCCTTGTGCCAGATTGGCAGACAGCCCAACCAGTCTCTCACTTAAGGCTGGCATTTTACCGGGTAAAGGATTTTCGGCCTTGGTAATACCGGTAAAATTACCGGTAATACTTTACTGGGTAATACCGTGGTAATACCGACGTGCGAGGGACTCTCAAAACCTTGCCCACGAGGCCATTCTCTCTACACACACTTTTGCGCACTGCCCCCACGAGGCCATTCTCTCTACACACACTTTTGCGCACTGCCCCCACGAGGACATTATCTATACACACACTTTTGCGCACTGCCCCAAATGTCCGATTCCGACATTTTTAAATGGGTATGGCACCGCCACGCAGGCCCGTCAACGAAAATGTTGAGTAAAGTTTCGATGAGACGAATTCACGGAACCACTACCCATGGATGGCGGCTGGTGACCTGGTATGGTAGTCACGGATTCATGGTAACACAGGGGTAAAATGGGGTAAAATCGTGATTCCAGGTGGTAATACCAATGGTAATACCAAAATGGTATTACCAATGGTAAAGGATTTTGAGAATTTGGCACTTTACCACACTAGAGCATGGTAAAGGATTATGGGCCTTGGTATTACCGGTAAAATTACCGGGTAATACCGGTAAAGGTATTACCAGTGGTAAAACCAGTGCCAGCCTTACTCTCACTGATGACCTCCACGCTGTCTTCATCCTCTGTCAGCGGCGATGGTGTTCTGGTGCGACCCGTGTGAGTGCTCACACCCTCAACAGCCGCAAGGTCGGAAGAGTATCCTGAGATGCTGCCATCTCCCTCCTCACTTCCTGCATCCCCTCCCTCGATTGGGTCCAGGCACCTCATGAAGTCGTTCCGAAGACGCGCCTGCACCTCTGCCCGACGTGCCTCAGCTAGCAACGCCGGGCCCACCGAGGATGTGAACGCAGACAATGGTTCTCGGTGCATCACCGCCACCTTGTTCCAGGTCTCCCAGCTGCAGCAGTCGAACTTGCGCGTGCCTGAGGAGAGGTACTCCAAGGTGAACGCCATGCTGCTGGGTCCCCGCTCACTGTAGTAGCGATTGTCCTCAAAGAGGTAATACACGGCCTTGGACCGGGCGTTGGCACGGGTCTTGAAAACCCGTAGGGTGCCCTGCCGTGGGCCATCGCTCAAATGGCCTCTGGCGATCTCCAAGAGCTGAGTGCGATCGACCAGATGCTCCATATGTTTCTGCAAGGTGCCGAGGAGTCCTCCCGTGCAGCCTTTCGACTGCCCACCCAGAGGCAGAAACTCTTCCCTTTGTCCCACTCCTGCGGAGGAGGCGTACTGGTGCAGGGTCTGGCTGCTGAGTCGCTGCGTGTGCACCCCCTTTCCTCGCTCCGCGAAGGGCTTCCCAAGCTGGAACTCGATCTTGCCCATGAAGCAACGGTACTGGATGAGGAAGACCGTCTGTCCATGCAGCGCCATGAACTCCGAGATCCCTCCCAGATCCAGCCAGTTGGCTTCCCCAGCTGTGTTCTCGCTGCGAGTGGGCGACTCCGGCTCGTAGGTGCCCTGGAACACTGCAGCGTGGTACTCCAACATGGCAGGGTCGAAGACGCCGTTGGGCCAGGTTTGATGCCGTAAACGAAGCGGTGCTGAAGATGGTGGCGGTGCGGAGCCAGATGGCCCTGCCTCATCCCCCCTGACCGTCTTCGACGTCCTGAGAGTCTTGGATGTGCGCACTGGAGGGTTTCTTCTGGCCCCATAAGTGTCCAGCGCGTCCTGTGCTTGCTCCTCTGTCTTGCATGCTCCGAGCATCACTCTCGGGTTGTCCCCCAGATGCAGGTACTCCACGGCGGCAGCGTTCGTGCTAAACACCTCGCCACTGCCTCCTTCCCCATCTGTCACCGGGTAGAACTTCCCCACCTTGTCCGCTGCGTCTGACAGCGTGAGCTGCGGGATCCCATTCACATTCACGCCCTCCACACCAGCCACCTCCATGTCGTACCTCACCTTCAGACGAGCTCGAAGGTCAGCGATGTCCACTCGCTGTACATACTTTAGATGCTGGTACTGCCAGCGCTGGTCCTTCTCATAGTAAAAAGGCAGCTGGAACTCGCCAGTCATCTTGCCCATGGGGTTCATGATGGTGACGCCTTCCATGGTGTGACGTACCATGCGCTCCATGAGATCCCATTGGGCGCGAGTGTGCTCGCTGAGTACGCAGAACTGGCGCGCCACCTTGTCCCACATGAGCTTGCCCGTCACGACTCCTGGGTACGTCTGATGGGTGTTGAGGACCTCCTGAACACTCGCCATCGTGTACCTTCCAGCCTCCCGATGGGCACCACAGTCAGGGAGTGGGACCTGCTCGTTGTCCTTCCTGCCGCTCGCCCTTGTGGTCCAGGTCTCTGAGGGTATCTTCGTCTCCTTGTCAACCTTCTGGTCCACCAACGTAAAGTCGGGCCACAGCAGCTCCGTCTCCAGGATGGTCTTGTATTCTCCACAACGCGAGAACTTGACCCGCACAAATCCTGCGTCTACACCACCTCCATCGCCCTCTTCGCAGAGTGTGCACAGACGAGCATAGCCCGTGCGGTCGATGTACAAGCGCTGCTGAGACCAGCTGCTCTCCTTGTCTTGGTAGTCCCACGGGTTCACTGCCATGCCCCCCCATGGCTGTACGCTGGCCAGCTTGAAGGCAGCTTCGCTCTCGGCCTCCTGCGCCAGCGTGAGGTCTGGATAGCGAGGGTCTGACTGAGTTGTGGTCAGGCTGGCTGGAGTGCGGTATCCCCTCGCATCTGGCTCTTCAGCACTGGACCACTCACCTCTGGTCGCCACATTGGCTTCCCGCTGGCTGCGTGATGACGCTTGTAGCATGCCCAGCATCTGGTCTGTCAAGGACGTACCAGGCGGAGGAGGTTCGTACGTCGAGCTCTCGGTGTGTGAGCTGACTCGCCCAGTGAGCTCGACTTGCATCATCGAGCTGGGCCTCAGGAAGCCCTTCTCCACCATGGACTGGCAGCGCGCCTCGAGTCTCTCCTTCTCCTCCGAGTTGAACCTTCTCAGCCTCATCTCCTCTAGCCATGACGCCAGGCTGTCCATCAGCTCGGGGTGGTTTCGCGAGAATGCACAAGGTGCAGGCGCACACCTCTCCCCTGCGAGGGCCAGACGGTCTTCTCCCCTTGCGCCCAGGGACACTGCTTCACGTGGTGGTAGCTCGCAATCATCAAAAGCGGGGGCAAGAGTGCGAGCTGTCGTGGCATCAACGTCGAAGATCTCGGTCGCCAGGCACACTCTCGGGTCTTCATTCCGCTTGCTCCTTGCATCGACGGGCGGCGTCAACTCGATCAATGGCAACGTGACCTTCTCCTTCATGCCCAGTGACACCGCGGCCTCAGAAGTAGCAATGCCTCTGTAGAGGTCGATGGTCAACTTGAGGGCGTTCTTCAGGGGTCCAGTGCCCACCAAGAAGTCCCACGTCGTGTCATTGGTGTAGGTGACGAAGGCGTGGAGCCGATGCAGAGTCATGTACGGCGTGCCCGCGGCGAGAACCACATCCACGTAGCAGTACTTCGTGAATTCCGCAGGGCTGCCATCACATCTCGCCACCCTGGCCCCTGTCTCTGCATCAAAGATGGTCAAGCCCAACCTGTTGGCTGTCCTGATTGGGATAATGTTGCAGTTGGCCCCCGTGTCCAGGAGAAGCGCTTTGTACAACATAAGCAAGCCTCCAGAGGCCATCAGCGCCATCCCTTGTGCCAGAGACTCGTTCAGGAGCTTGCATACAGGCTGGACCTGCGCCATGGCAGTGAGCTGTTCCTCTGTAAGACCACTGAGCATCTTCTTCTTCAATAGCTCGTACGCCTTGGTCTCCATGGTCCCTGCGTGTAGCTCGCCCCTCTCGCTGAAGTCTCTCACCCCGTAGCTCTCCTGGACGGTGGCCGCTGCAGCTGTTACATGCACCGTCGTCCTCCCCTTCCTGGGCTGCTCCACCATGTCCTCCGGCATCTCGTCCAGAGGAATCTCTTCTTCGTCACTGTCGTCGCCCGACTCCATGCCCGGGCAGTCGTCATCCTCGTCGCTGATGTCCTGGCAGTCTGCTGCTGAGGCTGTCGGCACGGAGAGCTGGTTGTTCTCAGCCAGTTCCACCAAGGTCTCCACACCCCTTGGAGCTGTTATGCGACCTTCTGCTACGAGTCCAGCAGCTAGCTTACGGAAAGCTGCTCCCAGGCTCTTGATCACGGAGGCCATGAGCTGCACCTTCCTCTGCATCTCGTCCGCCGCAGGCGCCATGGGCACCTGTGCGTCTGCCTCGTACTCCTCGGGTGTCTTCACTGGGAAGCCCCTCATGCGCTGGGTACTTCCCAGGGCTACTGCTGGATGGAGCCGCCGTGAGTTCAGACTCCGCACTCTTGCACAGCGTCTCGGGGAGTGCCCCCAGACCCAAGGTGTTGAGGGCGCTCGAGAGCTCCTCTTCGCCCCTCTCCTCGGCCATGGCTGTGAGTAACTCGGTTGGAGGGCCAGACGACACTCCTACCCCTGCGCTGCCATGGTGGTGCGCGCGTGCATCGACGGTGTGAGTCTCCCTCTCCGCGACGTGCGCTGCGACTGGTTCCTCGTCGGAGCCCTCATCCTCGGACAGCACCTGCGACTTCACGCTGCCCGCACGACTGGCAGTCTTCCTAGCAGCCACCATGCCCTGGTACTCTGCTTTCAACGCCTCGGGATTGCCAGTGGTGCTCTTCTGCTTGTCCTCCGGTAACTGTTTGGCTCTGTACTTGTCCTTCTCGTCGTTGGACAGCTGCTGCCAGTCCGTCACCAGGATGCCCCAGTCAGAGTTCTTGAAGCGGTTCTTCAGATTATACATGCGCAGAGCGGCGGTCTCCGCGTCCCACCACTTGCTGGAACCAAGCCTGCTTTCGTGGAATCCAGCAGGCATCTTGACGTGTTTATAACCACTCCTGCACTGCTCGGGATCGGACTCATGCCAGCCCCCTCCAAAGCAGCGCAAGCACTTGGGCTTGTCGTTCGTACGCACGCCCTCTGCTGGCGGTGGCGTCTTGTTGTAGGAGGCCTTCTTGGCTCTTTCGGCCACATTCACCTCCTTCTTCATCTTCTTAGAAGGTGGTGTATCTACCTTCTTGCTGTTCTCCGGTTCGCCTGACTGCGCCACCTCAGAGGACTCAATCTTCTTGATCGAGTTCTTTATGGCCTTGAGGTCAAGGCCATGCTGTCGAGCCTCCCAGGTGGAGTACTGGCAGCCACATCGTCTGGTGATCTCCTGGAGGAAGGTGAGGATCCAAGACTCTGCATCGCCCTTGAGCTTGTCTTGAACCTCGACGATAGCCTCTAGGTCCTTCCAGGTCACCCGATTGGGTGGCGGGAACTGTGCCCTCAGTTGCTCCTTCACCCGCGTCTGGAAGACCTTGATGCGCAGGTTGTCCACGCAGTCCTCGATGAAGGTACGCAGCTCTTCATCGCTCAACACCTTCACAGTGTTGAGCTGCATTTCCCTGCGTTGGCACATCTTCATGTAGGTCAGCCCATCCTGCCCCACCTCCTGTGGCTTCTGTGTCAACAGATCCACTTTCTCTTGAGTCCCTTTCATCATGAACTTCTTGTCAAGGGCAGCGATGAAGCCCCTGAGCGCGTAGAAGTACTGGGTATCACGGGTGCCATCACGTCCCGTCAAGCCTTTCAGGGAGGTTCCATCAGTCAGATATTCGTCGGAAACCTCCCCTTGGGTGTCTTGGTTCGTCACCGGCCTCGCTATCACCCACGTGGTGCCAGTGTTCATCTCATTGAAAGGGGGCCTAGCGCATGGAATGGTACCCTCGAGTGGGCCATGCTCGCTAGTGTCCTTCAGGACTCGGTCCATGTTGGAGGCCACTACCCCCCCTCTTTCATAGTTCTCGCGCCACCAGCTGAGAGCTTGTGAGTTCTCTCCAGCCAGACACGCAGGGACGATGTCCCACAGATATTCAAAGTCAGGGGGAGTCTCTCTCAGGGTCTTCATCTGAGCTTCGGTGAGAGTGCCAGCCCCGGACCTGAGCCTCTTCCTGACGTTGGCGTTGTGCTGCCGTACGAAATTCTCGCACATGTCGGCGAACTCCCTCAGGAACTTGGGCCGATCTTCTTCCTTGGTGCCCGTGTAGTTGGGCAGCGTACCAAGGTTGACACGGGCGTAGTCAGTGTACTCCATGTCTTCTTCAAAGATTACTAACGGCTCCTGCACCTGGGCTTGCAGTTGTGCTGGTGCTTGTGCCTCAGGCTGTACTAGTGCTTGGGCCTCAGGCTGGCCACCGGCAGCCCCTTCCTCTCCTTCCAGCTCTGTGAAGTGCTGGCTCACTCGTATCGCTCTCTGGACACGCCTCTCTGTCCTTTGCTGATCCTGACGGTCAGTCTTGGATTCCGTTGCTACCTTTCTGGTGGAGAAGAGATACTGGTGTGAAGGCTCTCTTCACTCCACACTTCCCAGCTTACCAGTACGGATGAATCCGTCCCTGGCCTCACCTTTCAGTGCTTTGCTCTAAGTAGCAATCACTGCCAGGATGATCTCGTCCACGACTGGTGAGCAAGGTTCCATCTGTGACCCGGTCTTATATTGGCTCTCCCAGATGTCCAGCAAGGTTGCCTCTGCCCTCAATGTCTCTGGTCCACGCAGTAAGTCAGCAGAACGCCAGCATGAGTCAAGTGACCACAAAGAATGCTGTCGTGATGGTGTCCACTGACAGTCCTGTTTCGCTCCACGCCTTCAGGCGTACCAGTACGGATGAATCCGTCCCTGGCTTTACCGTCTGGTGCTTTGCTCCAGCAGGATGTCACTTCCCGAAATAGCCCAGTACATAATTCTCAACGCTGCAATCATGTTCGCAAAATTAGCAACTGGTTCTGCTGTGACCGCTGTCGCTGTACTTTGCAAGACTGGTGAACTTCGAGTGTCGCAACAGCCTGCTTCACTCAACCTCTTCCAAGGCTTACCAGTACGGAGAAATCCGTCCCTGGCATCACCATTCAGAGGTCTCGTTCTTCAGGACTGCTGTTGAACTCTCAGCATTACAGACGACATGTCTGTAATAAGGCACATTTTTGTTTTGAAAAAGACTGTTAATTACAGTTCTGACGCAGTCGCACAAGGACAAGTCCACAAATGTATATCTTTACAAGCAGAAGAATACTGTATCTTACAAGTTATCTCATAACACTGCTGTTTTCGCGGTCTTAAGCGAGTCCTGGCTATTTTCGGAATCACTGTTACGAAGGCAAAACAAAAATGAGCGTCTGGCTCACCCCACTCCGCCGCCCTACTTATTCTCGCTATCTCCAAACAAGTGTAACACCCATCCGTATTTCCGTATCTCGTCACTGTCATAACTCCTCGCGCGTATCGTACTGCGCGTGTCATACGTTCGTCACAGAGACTGCTACAGCAAGTGTCACAACCCGGCTGAGGTACACGATAAGCCGTGGTTTGTGACACGGCATCCACCCACTCCTGGCACTAGCACATTTCCTTTTGGCACTTGTAGGCAGTCACTCACAATTATCCAGCATTCCATTCTCAGATCATCCCGTGCACATGACATGCCCTGCCACTGGTGACTTTGAAGCACTCACAGGACTCTTAACTCACGCAGTGACACGCAGGGTTGAGTTCTCATGAGAATTGGCCGAAGCCAAGATATAGCTTCTTGTGGCATTAGCAGAGCGCCGAAACTAAGTTTCGGAGATCTCAATTACAATATGAGATGTCACAACAGGTACGCTTCACACCCCGGCTGCCCGAGCTGGAGGGTTAGCGCGCTGCGACTGAGCCGTAAGGTCAACGCGTTGCGACCGAGCAGAGGGTCAGCGCGCTGCGACTGAGCCGGAGGTTCCATACGTTGCACCCGAGCTGGAGAGTCAGCGTGCTGCTCTCTGTCTCGGCGCGTGAAACAGTGCTCACAGGTTAGTGGGGTGTGGCATGTGCTGATGAGGGATCACAGGGCAAGCAGAGGAGAGCGCAGTGATCATTCAACTTGGGGCAGTCTGCCAAATAATTTGACTCACACGCATCCACCCAGCACTGGCACGCATCCTATCGGCTCTGGCATGAATCCACCCGAGCACTTGAAAGCATCCAGTACGAATTTGCATGCATCCACCCGCCACTATTTGGAATCCACGCAGCACCCACCGGCAGCAACCCAGCGCCGGCACGCATCGACCCGGCGCGTGCCCACATCCATCCTGCACTCGAGGCAGCAGCAAAGCATTCATATGCATCCACCTAGCACTTCCAAGCAGCAGCCTAGCAATATCAGGCATCCACTTGGCACTTCCACACATTCTGTTGGCATTAGCAGAGCGCCGAAACTAAGTTTCGGAGATCTCAATTACAATATGAGATGTCACAACAGGTACGCTTCACACCCCGGCTGCCCGAGCTGGAGGGTTAGCGCGCTGCGACTGAGCCGTAAGGTCAACGCGTTGCGACCGAGCAGAGGGTCAGCGCGCTGCGACTGAGCCGGAGGTTCCATACGTTGCACCCGAGCTGGAGAGTCAGCGTGCTGCTCTCTGTCTCGGCGCGTGAAACAGTGCTCACAGGTTAGTGGGGTGTGGCATGTGCTGATGAGGGATCACAGGGCAAGCAGAGGAGAGCGCAGTGATCATTCAACTTGGGGCAGTCTGCCAAATAATTTGACTCACACGCATCCACCCAGCACTGGCACGCATCCTATCGGCTCTGGCATGAATCCACCCGAGCACTTGAAAGCATCCAGTACGAATTTGCATGCATCCACCCGCCACTATTTGGAATCCACGCAGCACCCACCGGCAGCAACCCAGCGCCGGCACGCATCGACCCGGCGCGTGCCCACATCCATCCTGCACTCGAGGCAGCAGCAAAGCATTCACATGCATCCACCTAGCACTTCCAAGCAGCAGCCTAGCAATATCAGGCATCCACTTGGCACTTCCACACATTCTGTTGGCACTCGCTGGAATCATTCTAGTACTGGCACATACCTAGCAAGCACTATTTGGAATCCATGCAGTACTCATCGGCAGCAACCTAACCACTCACACGCATATTATGGGCAGTCATGGGAAGCTTTTTGGCAGTGGCATGCACGCACTGGGTATTGTTGCGAGTCTTGACACTTGAGTTGAACAGTTAAAAGCTGTTAAACTGTTGAATGCATAGGTAATTCTGCAATCACGGCGCCTAGAGTGTTACTCGGGCCTCACACAACTCCGTGCACGAAGCATTCCATTCATATGTCACAACGGAGCAAATATATGTAACAGACCATGACATAGGCAAGCAACACACTAAAATGATCTTAAACTTGAAAAATTGCTTCCTTATATATGACAGGGTGTGCGCTAGCCTCGGCGCGCCTCGAGATGAAACTCGACCTTGCCGGTGCATCGGCACCTGGACTGCCGGAGACCTGTCCTAGCACGCTACATCCTGGCTGCCCAAGCACCTAGCACCGACTGCCAGGACATCGCACGACTATTGCCCAAAAATTGCCGGGGCATTTGAATACTGCCTCTGCTTTCTAGATTAAAACTCACCTGCTTAAAGCACGAAGCGCAGACTTGAAATTGTTCACACCAGCTTGTCAAGAAGTTCCATCTTGTGTAGAAAAAAAGTGAAGAGAGCGCTCATCTGCCATATCAGCACATCGCAAGTGCCCAAGTGTTGACTCCGTCAGCACATCCCAAGGCTTTGCACAATTCACTTATTTCACAGGCCTGCAGATCGGCTCTGAGAATCTGCATCAACGGAGCAAGTGAGTCAGGTATTCGCCGGTCTGCATGGGAATTTATAGCAACGTAGGATTTGCCATAACTCAAGTTTCAAAACGTCACACCGAATGTGAAAGCATTCGATCAGGTTATGAAAGTCGCTGATCGAAAATGTGGTTCTCTAGCACAACAAAGTGAGATAAGTCAAACGCAGCTTACAAGATGGAAGCAAGTTTCGCCGACGTATCTATAATGCACCATATTGCGACGAGGGCTTCGTTGACCATTGTCTCAAAAGTTTTGAAGATCTAAATATAGCAAGCGATAAGCGTTTGGGGAGAGCGCACCGCACCGCAAGAACATACAACTGGAATCCACTCTTTGCAGCTGTGCGCCCCGATTATGCTTATAATTCAAAAGAGTCAGCTGAGGAGAAAGGCTCCGCTTAAACTCCGTTCGTTCCCCTTAATAGGATCACCCTGTCCGAAAAAAAAATGTAAACGCTGCTATGTTCCTGCGCACGAATAGGGTAAGCATTCAGAAATGTCACAGCAGCAGCGAAGCTTAATGCGACTTCCGCACGGAAGCGTTCACAACGAAGTGGCGTTCGTGGTGGCGATGCAAGCACACAATACAACGCTCTCTGAAAATGTGTATTAAATAGCAACTTATTAGACTCGCTCGCAAATTCGGAGGGAGACTAGTTGACGCGAACGCGCACCAAAACGTTAGACAAACGTTGCAGGCGAGAGGAGTATATGCGTAGACTCTGTGACTTTCTCACTCTTGCGACTGAAGACTTCCGAGCGTAGGAGAATAGTGTTGCCACAAACGAAGTGCAAATAGGTCAGAGATATGAGGCGACTAAATATATATATGTAGAGGTCCAGGTTGAGTTGAAGCGTTCCCGCGGTTATCGAAAGCTGAAAAGCTTTTTTTTGGTCTCCACCAGGGTCAATATACCTACGCTTGACTGAAGCCGCGTTCAGATACAGTGTATTACAACTGACAGCGACAACGCTGACGCAGCCCGCGGCACATATTAGCAAGCAGCCCGCGGTACATATTAGCAAGCAGGCACCACAGCATACTCCGAACAACCAACACACACGCATGCAACTCGTTATATGCAGCGCGGAACGCTCTTTCGTATATGCGGCAAAGCGCGACTCAAACTGATAACACACGCTTTCACTGAAATTCCAGTTCAACCGCGCGAGCAGGGCTTGCAGATTTACATCAAGATATATTGTAATGAGAAGTTTATTCGCTGCCATACGGACGTAAGGCGAGTTCTTTTTTTCGCAGAGGGAGTTTCGCAGAGTGAGTTTCGCAGAGTGCAACCTGCACTTTGATTCGAATGGACTCCCGATGAGATGAAGCATTGATCGATCGATAGAATGAACGATGCCGATTTGAATTAATAATGACTCTCGGTAACAAGGATTAAAATTCTGATAAATTGCATTATTTTCTTCGATGTCATGATAAATATCAGAGATCAGATTCCCTACGATTCGATAAGCGAATAAAATACCGCCGCGTTTTTGCCAACGTAACATTCTATCATTATCGGATACGCTTTGAACTTGTTATAAATTTATGAACTCCATGTCTGATCAGTTTCGATTGGTCAGTTTTCTGAGCGACTCGTATGCGATTCATTTCGCCTTCTCTCTCGAAAATCTTAAGATGCTCTTTCACGAACGTTCAGGCTCTGAATTTTAACGTCTCGCCACGATCACGTCACAGATCGTCACGGTAGGTGCGATTGAATGTGACACAGTACACCCCTTCGCCCGAGCAACGCTCGCGGGGGGCGTTCGGCGTCATGTGCCGAAAGATGACCTACAAACCTTTAGGAAATACTACGAAGCTGACCACTTATTAAAGAAGCACTTCAATGTCGCTCGCTACTTTTGGATATATGACCAAGTACAAATGAAAGAAAAGGTAGAGAATGGAGATGACTTTCTTGTGAATCTCGTACGATCTGATCAAGCAAAGGTGTGGTGGTTACAAAGATTTCAAGAAATGGTTGGGAACTTAGATAAGAATGTCATAGATTCAAAAAAGACTTTGACACAAGAGGAGAGCGACAAATGCAACGAAGAGTATTTCAACATGTTTCCGACAAAGAAATCAAAGGGGTTCGATCTGACTCAAAAGAAAGGTTGTGATGCATTGCAAGGCAAGATATATCACCACTTGTTCGGAGATGGATTTACTATAGGTAAGCAAGTGAGATACAAAGACAAGCGGGGATACACCTATGAGGTTGTGCCGGAGATTTTGGAGGAACACAAAACGTTGTTGGGATTTCGAAAACCTGAGCTCTTCAAGGACTTTGGGTTGTTAAATGGAGAGTATCAATTTATTGACGAGGAAGAATCGGAGGAGGAGAAGAAATCGAGGAAGAGGGTTGAACTATGGAACGATCTTGTGTCCACTATGAGAATAAGCATAGAAGCTACTACCGGCAATTGGCCATTTAAAGTAAAATTCATACGACGCGGTAAAGTATATTTAATGGATTAACACAAGTAACATGCATTTGTCATAAAGTGAAACTTAATATTACTATATACATCAATCTCTAAAAGTGACAAGAGTTATGATCAACTCACGAGGTATGCTATATACATTCTCAACCCTACCTCTACCGACCCCGTGTGATGCACACGAGCTTTGACCAAACTGAGCTGACATCATATGCTTCCCATATAACTTCATCATAGGGCACGGTGTGCTGTGCTTGAAACACATCTTCAGATCTAACCCTTCCCGATTAGTCCATATGTTAGTTGCCTTTCTATACTCACATCCATATTGACAATAGCAACATATGTGGATATATTTGTTCATGTGTTGCATCACTGGTCTATGTCTCATCAGTCCTCCATCTGCTGGGTTCTCGATGAAATACCACGTAGGTTTGAAGTAGTCAATTATTTGCAATGTTCTCTCAACTATGCTATCAGCCAACTCCAGATTTCGTGGTTGGTATCTCTTAGCCTTACTATATTCCGTGCATGGTGGACTGGCCCATATCATATCAAAGTGCTTTGGTGGATACACGGTATAATCCCACCTTGATATGTCCACAACATGAGTTGGATCATGATCGGGCAGTATGTCAACCGATACAATTTCGCAATTTTCATAGATTTCCTTAAGTACTTTGCTGACGGAGGCTGTCCCCGAGAATAGCTCTAACACACGCTTCGGTGTCATAATTAGAGATTGATATATATAGTAAATTAAAATCTCACTTTATGACAACTTACAAAATGCACGATCATCTGAAGCGAACACCGTGTCAAAGATGTGTCGCTATTAAGAAAAATGGACAAAGATGTAAGAATATGACCTGCAAGTGGAGTCCCATGTGTTATGTACATAGACAAGTCAATGTACAAGAGAGTACTATACCCGACGGTGGTAAAGGTGGCTTTGCAAAAGTCGACCTGAAGAAGGGAACAATAGTGGGTAAATATACCGTCGGGACCATCAAACTTGATGCTGACCAGCTGCCACCGATGAATGATAGGACTCATATGTGGCAAAAGAACGCCAATACATTCTTTGATGCTGCAATGACCAACTCGGTGTCCGGTAAATACAATAGCTGCACGTCACGCGATGCCAGACAAATCGGTTGTAAAAACAATGCCAAAATAAATTCAGTTGGGAATGTAAAGCTCACGAAGAATGTCAAAAAAGGTCAGGAGATTTTTGTACCATATGGGAAAGACTATTGGAAGAGGTAATACCGTCCGGCCTTTTGTCACAAAGTGAGATCTAATATTTCTATATACACCAATCTCTAATTATGACAGCTTATAGACATATGCAACCATTTAAGGATACCAGATCTTATATATGTAAGAATGAATATCTCCACATTGATCAACGCTGAACTGAGCATCCATGAACACGTTCAAAATTGTTACGATTATTGCTATGAAAATTTAGGATCAGTCTATTCTAATTACCGCGACGAAGAACTTGAGAGACAACTCTTTTTGCTACCATTGCTGTATCCCTCACACTTATATCTTGAAAAGGATATTGATCATGATACAAGAGACGGTGACGTCAACATTGAAGTGAGAGAGTACGTTCACAAGTGTTTAAAAGACGCCAATGAAAGAATAATGCATGAATTGAATAAATCCTCTATAATTGTTGATTCTGACCTCGGGGAAGAATAAACTCATTGAAGTTTTTTCTGAACATACTCGGGTGACACTCCTTTTTGGCCAAATCGACAAAAAGAAAATCGTATCGATCTTTTACCGCCTGATTGAAGACATCATAGAACTCTTCCTGAGAAACCTCGCCGCCTAATTCTGAACTTATCTGTTTGAGCTCATCTTGGTTCTTTGTTTTCATAAGTAGGAGGTGGGTTAGGTTCGATCGTATAGCACGTTGCAGTCCCGCACCATTTGAGGTGTATGCTTGGGTTGCGAACAACAGGGAGCAGCCGATCGAACCCATGTTTTTCGTTTTACCTTTGTGTCGATGACTTATAACAAAACGTCCCAATCCTGATTTGGGCCTGAACACGGGTGAGTCTAAACAATCATCGAAGAAAATTGCTATAGATGGAGGTCTATTTGTAACTTTGTATTTGTATTGTGGTGGTGCAATGTTATCGTTTTCATCGGCAAATTCCAAAAGTAAATCAGCGGGTATTTCGTACACACTCATCTCACTCTTGTGTAACATGTCCATGAGTCTTTTATAACGTTTTGTTTTCTCAACATACTCTTCGTATTCAAGAGCTTCCTCATCTAATATATTTTCGATCTGAGGTATCACGTCTATTTCAGGTTCAAGCACGTCGCTCTCGTCTAAAGGAAGATCTTCAAAATAGTGTTTGTTATTCTCATACGTCGGCGAGACCAATATAATCCTCTCCAATGCATTGTTATATTGCATCAGTCGTAGTAAATGAGTAAGGGAAGTCGTTTTCGATCCTCCTCTTTTGGAATTTGCAAGTGTTACCGTTGGTAGTTGAATGAACTCGTCGGGAGTCTCGATCGGAAAAGCACTCCTTTTCGGAATCTTGATATCATAATTTTTATCTTTGAGTCTTTGGAACTGCATATATTATAATGATAGAAATAGACTAGAGTAAGCCTTATCATAAGATGGGTGTAATTCAGCGTCTCGTTTTCGAGGTGGTGGTGATTGAGATGCAACTCGGCTTTGTTTTCGTCTTGTACTCTTCCTAACGATAACTTCAGGTTCTTCTTCCGATTGAGAGCTATCAGATTCAACGATGACAACCTGCTTTTTGGGTTTTTTTTTGACAGCTTTTGGTTTCTTGACAACGATACGTTCCACTTCGGGTTCGGGGGGTTCGGGTTCGGAATCTAACTGAGGTTCTGGCTGAGGAGATTTTGTCGTAGCTTTCTTAATGGTCTCTTGGGCTTCGGTAACTTTTTGAGATTCCTTAAGTTGAGCGGCCATTTTCAAATCTTGTTTTTGTTTAGCCTTGGCCCGACGTGTCTCCAAGGCCTTCTCTCTCATTTTAGCAAGGCGTTCAAGTGTCTCCGGGTCGGTAATTTTCTGTCCTTTAACTGGCATTAAGTAATTATAAGATACCCTAAGAAATAAAATTTCTTGATCTGACTTGAGCTGTCATAAATAGAGATTGATATATATAGTAAATTAAAATCTCACTTTATGACAAAGTAACCATGACCAAGGAAGCTTGGATCACAAAACTCAAACAATGTGCTAAGGAGTATAGAGAAGAACACGGGATCAAAAAGAAACCCCGTACACAACAAGATAAACTCAAAAGCTTACGAGGTAGACCTGTAGTAAATAAGGTCAAAAAGACAACCAACAAGAGTAGAACCGCCGAAGACAGTGGTACGATTACGGGACAACCAGTCTATCAACAGCCCATCAAGGATCCAGCTCTACCTACCAAAGCAGTACGAAGAGTAGCACCTATAATGGTAGCACCGTTAGACAAAACGAGCACTGGCACAATCACCGGTGACTCAGTATTTCAACGACCTACCGAAGAGTTCACCGGTGTGGGAACTTATCGTAAAGCAATTGATAATATTGAGAAACGTATTAAAATGAAAAAACAGATGAAGCGTGAAAAACGTCGAAAAGCGGACGTCACAAAAATATAAATTGTATTCTATAGGAACATGCCCCCCAAATCACGAAAACAGAATCCTGATGCACGCCATAAGCTTACCGCTGACGATTGGCAAGATTTACAAGGTAGAAATCTCACCGGTGACGATCGGTCAAAAGCTATACGTGAATACAAGAAGAAGTATCGGAAATCGAATAAAGAGAAGGTAGAGAAAGTTACAAGACTTCAATGGAACAAACAAAATAAAAAGCCTGCGAAAGAACAAAGTAGACTTGATGAAATCAACAAGTATACCGTCGGAGATTCCAAACGACATATCAAAAAGTTCAACACGGACGTGGAGAAACTTAAGGTGCCTTTCACAACATTCCTGCAGAGAGCAGCTAAACATGGTTCATCTTTGGATTATTGGCTACCAGAAAAGACAAAGGGAACCCAACAAGTGGCGATGAGAGCTGTCTTTGAGGATGGTACGACTTCGAAATGGGTAAAAGGTTCAGATCGACAGGACGTCATGATGCAATTTGAAGAGATGCTTCAGTCACCCAAAGGTGGTGATAGCTCAAAGAAATCGGTAGAGGTTGTCAAAGACATCGAAGTTGAATACTATTCATCGAAACCACCTAACGGAAAAGGCAGCAAATGTACGGCAGCTCCGAAAAATGGTGTAGAATTACGATTGAAACAATGTGTAATCAAAATTGAATCTCGTAACAATTGTGGAATCAAAGCGATAGAACTGTTACATCGTAAACGAAAATTAGATGAAATGCTAAGTAATAAAATAATTCAGAAGAATCAATATGAAAATAAATGGAAGCAGTATAAGAGAGATGCCAGCAATCACAAGGGAAATATCACAACCACCGCTTATAAGCTGCGTTTTGAATTGTTTCCGGAGAAGCAAGATGATGGAATTGACATCGAAGACTTTCCAATCTTAGAAAAACATTATGAGACTAATATATTTGTGTGGGGTATTACCGAAAGATTTGACGGCGATCCAATCATGTATTACCCGCCGTACTTCAACGAACACAATGAATATTCAAGTTATAATGATAGTTATCATATTCTTTTACATGACAATCATTATGAACCGATCACTAGAATCGATTGTTTCAGAGGTAAAAGTTATCGACCATCGTGTCCTCAATGCAAATCTCAGAAATGTATCTTTGCAAACAAAGAAGTACGATCGACACCTGGAAACAAACAATGGCATCATTGCGAGATTTGCAATCGTAAATTTATGAATCAGGACTGTTACAATCTTCATACCGAACTGATAACATGTGATAAGGTTCATAAATGTAAGATGTGCAATGTTATATTTAATCCCAATGAGAAACATATATGTGGATACAAGTCATGTCCTAATTGCAAATTTGTATGTAACCTGCATGAACATAAGTGTTATATGACAAAGGTTGAACCAAAATCGATATTGGACTATAAAACCATTGTTTGTTTTGATTTTGAAACAATGAATGATAACGGTAAATTAATAGTAAATCATTGCGAAAGTCAATACCACGATGGTTCATTTGTGATTCACAAAACAATAGATGACTTTTTAGAGTGGGTATATTTGAAGAAGCATGATAATCACACCTTTGTGGCCCATTGTGGATCTAAGTTTGATTTCCGTTTAATAGTTGAACATATCATTAATGTACAACGAAAACCTCCGAAGGATATCTTGTATACCGGGGCAGACATACTATGTATGAAAGTCGGAAATGTACGATTTATCGATTCTTATATGTTTATGTCAAGACCATTACATGCTCTTCCCGAAATGTTTGGCTTTGAACATGAAATATCAAAAGGATATTACCCACATCTCTTCAATACAAAAGAAAATGAAAATTATGTATATTTGTATCCCGATATTAAATATTATAATCCAGAGATTTTGCAGCCTGATGCATATAAGAAATTGTTCGATTGGTGGTATGAAAGAAAGAGTAAATGTTTCATTTTCGATAATCAAAAAGAACTTGCAAGATATTGTCACGATGATGTTACGATTCTTCGACGAGCTGTCTTCGCTTTCAGAGATTGTTTTCTTAAGATTACCGATAATAAGTTCGATCCTTTCAGTTATCTAACGTTGGCTCAATTGGCTGTCAACATATGGCGACATGAATGTATGCCTGAGAATTCTGTGGGTATCCTTCAATCATTGACCAAATCTCAAAATGCATCGATCAAAGAGAATCAATGGTTGGATTATATAGTTCATACAACGTCGGCGAAGCTTGTTATAGATTCAGATGGGAAGAGGAACTATAAACTCAAAGATTTACATATACATGTGGATGCATATGATAAGGATACAAACACCGTCTATGAGTTCCTTGGAAGTTGGTTTCATGCAGATTTGAAGAAGTATCACAAACATGATATTCAGTATCAACAAGGTCGGCGTTCGGGTATGACATTTGGCGAGGTCAATCGTCAAACCATGAAACGATTACAGGACATCAAGGGAGCTGGCTACAATCTTGTATATACATGGGAATCGGAATGGGATACACAGGTTGCTCAATTGAAAACTTCTGAAGTGGGAAATGCATTCTTAGATAGACAAAAGTTAGCTTCTCCCATTCATGATAGAGACGCGTATCATGGAGCCAGAGTTGATTTAGGTAAGTTGTTTTATAAATGTCAAGAGAATGAATATATCAGATATCAAGACTTCAACTCTATGTATCCTTCGGTAATGAAGACCAAACGGTTCCCGAAGGGTCACCCGGAAATCATTAAAGATGTCAAAACTGTGGACATTCATGGATACTTTGGTATAGTGAAATGCAAAATATTACCAAATAAATATTTGAAGTTTGGTGTGCTCCCACACGTGACCAATAAATTGATCTTTCCGTTGTATGAAATGGTCGGAACATGGACCACGGTAGAATTGGAAAAGGCAATTGAAAAGGGATATCAGATACTTGACATATACGAAATCAAGCATTGGAAAGAGACTTCAACCGATTTATTTGCAGATTATATCAATAAGTTTTTGAAACTTAAGACTGAATCGTCGGGACCACCTGAAGGTGACATTGATACATTCATAAAAGACTTTGAGTTCCATGAAGGTATAAAGTTAGACAAACGTAATTTGAAATACAACCCAGGTATGAGGCAAGTTGCCAAAGACATGCAAAATATATTATATGGAAAGCTTGGAGAACGATCAAACAAAGCCAAAAGTAAAGTCATTCAGAACCCAGGTGAGTTCTACAATACAATCAGTAACAAAAGGTATGATTGTAAATATGAGTTTATTGGATCAGAAGAGAATGAGATGGTGTTAATGAATTTCACCGAGAATTCTGAGGTGTATGCCGATACACGGTTTTCAACGAACGAGGTATTGGCTGCGTTCATAACCAGCTACGGACGATTGAAGTTATATGAGCTCATGGAAGTTGTTGGTTATCACAATGTGTTATACTTTGATACTGATTCCATCATATACACGGAAACTGAAGAGAATTATCATATATATCACGGCACTGGTTATCGACAACCATGGTTAGGCTATCTTAAGTGTGAGCTTAAAGGATTGGAAAAAGAACATGGCAAGTGTATTGAATTCTTGAGTACTGGCCCAAAGTCATATAGCTTGAAGTTCAACGATGGCTATTGTATGACCAAGATAAAAGGTTTCTCTTTGAGTGTTGATAATTTACAACATATCAATCATGATGTAATGAAGGATATGATTTTAAATCAACGAAATGATGGTGTTGAAATGAGTAATCTTGTAATAAGACATGCACCAAACTCGTTAGGATTGGAAACCAGAATGGAATCGAAGACGTTCAACTTTGTATACGACAAAGGCAACATCAATTGGGCGACTTGGGAAATCCTTCCGTTGTCAGAAAGTGGAACTTAGAATTACTATATAGATCAATCTCTAATTGTGACACTCTACCACAACAATCGATCTGCATAGTATCCATTGCTACCGACCACATTACGGTCCTTCTTGTGTCTGATCTTGTACAACCGTCGTCTCTCATCGGCATACTCTTTACCTTTCGTTGCCATGTATGTTGGATAATCGTTGGCACCTCGCTGTCCGACCTGAGCGACCAACCTATTATCCTTGAAGACATCAATCTTTTTACTTTGATTGTTTGATGGACTGACCTTAACTCCAAGTTTACGTGCTTGACTTCTTGTGTAAGCTTTGATTTGATAAGTCATTGTATACTATATGTAACACTATTATATAGTATGACAAGCAAACCAATATCGGAGAGTAGACTACAAGAGCTATACCTTGATCCCAAGGTGGGTATGAGCAGTGCTTCTGCATTTACAAAGAAACTTAAGGCTCAGGGCTTTAAGGTCACGGAATCTCAGGTCAAGGCTGCCATATCTAAGACTGAAACATCTCAAGTATTAGCACAACCGAAAAGAATTTCCCGTAAAGATTATTATCCCATTTACGGACCTGTTAAAAAGAATAGCATCCAAGCAGATCTCGCGTTTCTCCCTCGTGAAAAGTCAAATAATAGAGGATTTGCCGTCATTCTGACGGCTGTGAACATCAACACAAACAAAGCATATGCAATTCCTCTTAAATCCAAAACTGTCAAAGATAAGAATGATAAAAGATCGGAGGATGTCGAAGGTATCGTTCCCGCCATGAGAAGATTGATAAACGAAACTAAAATGGATACCCTTACAACAGATCTTGGATCTGAATTTACCAATAAACAAGTACAATCCTTACTCAAAGAGAAAGGTATTAAACATTATACATCTCAAGCCGAGGACCATAGTCGTCAGGGTAAGATCGAACGCTTTAACCGGACACTGAAGAGTAAACTTGAAAGAGTATTTACATCCACAGGTAAGTCTAATTGGGTCGATTATCTCGATAATATTGTTGATAATTACAATGAAACAACTAATCAAGGGAATATTAATGATACTCCTCCCGATGACATGAATAAGAATCGTGTTATCAGAAGTGTCTTGTTGAAACGTAATGAGACTGCCAAATTGCTACAGAAGTTAGATATAAAGCCGGGCGACCGTGTACGATTACGTGTGACCAAAAAGGTGTTCGATAAAGAGAAAAGACAGTGGAGTACCGAAGTTTACAAAGTGAAAAGTAGAGATAATTTGTCGTTCATTATAGAAGATGGTGATGGCGATACCTTGAGTCGAAAATATAAGCCACGTGAATTGAAAGAAATCCAAGAACCTGTTTCTAAGTCATCCAAAGAAACTCGAGGTACTAAGACTGATAGTGAAAACAAACAAGCTGCAAAGTCCGAGCGTGCATTAAAGAAAGAAGGTATCGAAACCGGAAACACCGAAGAAAGACAATCAAGAAATTATGATAATTATGAAGTAAATGTATTATTAGCGATAAGAAATCGCCAAACTACCAGAAGACTCTCAAAGGATACCTTAAACTTAATCGTTCAAGAAAAAGCAAACGAAAGTATGAATTGATATTCTATGATAAATCGGAGGAAAATGAATTTGTCGATATACCCGATCCAGAAATCAAGCTACTGAAAAAAAGAAAAACATAGGTAATATATATGAATAAAGTCTATTGTGGATTCAAAAATAAACCACCGGGTAAACGACCGTTTGGAGCTCGGCGTGCATGTAAAGAGAAAGGACAACTGCGTCGTTTCGGCCGTATAGCAGTCGTTGCCCCAAATAATCATGTACCTGGTAACCATCATTCCGGAACTAGTAACAATCATTAACGGGCAACATTCTTTGAATGTTGCTGTTTTTTTCTACATATATTTCAATGAGAACAATCCTAACCGATGAACTCGGAAGACAAAACTGTATGAAAATGATGGGAATGGCTAATGGATCGAGCGGTATCGATCTATTTAAAGGATATGGTAAACTTGCCAAAAACAATTATGCAATCACCATGCCTTCACAAAACAGTGCGGTGTTTTACAATAATTTACGTCATAATTTCATAAGAACTGAACCATTATTAAGAGACATTCAAGATAACAGTTCCATAAACACAAATAACTCTTCGGCCATGATGTCAATGACTCAGGAAGAAATAGATAACCAAACTATAGCACAAATCGATAGCAGTAGTCAAGAGCGTGATTCAGCTATAAATGAAGAAGTGGATGAAATTAACAAAGAAATGCAATCACCCAGTCAACAGCGTACACAATTTTTATCAAGACGTGGCAGGCTATCGGAAAGCGAACGTCTTCAAAGAAATGCTCAAAGTTTTATGGATACAGGTTCTGGTATAGGTTCGGCTGAAAGTGCAGCTTCGAGTTCAGGGCAAGGAAGTATAGATCGAAGTCAAAGAACAACAAGAGGACTTCCTGCTAATAGATTATCACCGCAATAGTAATGCAAATTCCTTGTAATCAAAGCTATCAATCTAATATCTATTGTAAACCGGTAGATGGATCTTTTAAAACAATAAGTAACTTTTTCAAAACAAATAACAACGACTTGTCTACATCATCTCAAAAATCTTTTGAGCCTGAACAACGGCAACAATCTATTACAAATTCATCTTTACCGATGATGAATGCACTATTTCGTGAGAGTGTCAAATTACAACCATCTGAAATTCAGCAACGATTTACACCAGAGCTTAGAGAGAAAGCCATTCATGTTCAAACATCTGCATACTTAGGTTCAAGAGAGTATCAACCTGACTTATCTTATCCAGGTTCGTTTGAAGACCAAACGATATTCAATGCACAACGGTTTGTCAATAATGAAGTTCGAGATAATAATTTTGCATTAGATCGAAACCTATCAAATTATGATGCCGCTGTCCTTGTCAATCCCGATAGTAATAAGGTCCATATTGCTTACCATGGTGCTTCGAGTAATCCCATGTATAGAGATGAAGATGTCAACGATATAAAGTCAGTACTTCGAGGACAAGAATCAAATCGACCTTCATTTCAACGTGCTGAAGATGTGTTGAATAAGGTCAGACAGAAATATCCCAAACACAACATTGAACCAATGGGTTACTCATTAGGCGGTGCGAAAGCCTTACATGTTGCCGATAAGTATAAATTGAAGAGCACCACATTTAATCCCTTTTTATCTCCATTGTCCCATCGAAGCGGTGGCGGACGTCATGACATCCATCGGACCGTAACGGACTCCACAACGTCCGGGGCTCTCTATAAACCTGCAAATTCAGAAAGAAATATATTTCATTATTTTCCAGAAAACATAAAATCAACGTTATCATCGTATGTACCAGACCAACATAGCTTAGCACAATTCTTTCAATATCCAACTAACAATAAAGTAAACAAATTGAATCTCATGAAATCTCTAGGGAATGTATTGAGTACTGGTTTAGACGTCGTTCAAGGTGCTTTGGCCGCCGATCATGGTCTTCGTATGGCAAGACAAAACACAGAACCGTCAACATTTTCAAACGCGGTCAGTGAAGATCTAAATCCATTTGGCATTTTTGGAATAAATATAGACCCAGATTATCAAATGACGTACAATACAGCTCCACCTGAGGCCAGATTTCTCGCCGATGCTATCAGTGGTAGAGATTCCGATAGAATGACAAGCTTCGAACGCAGTAACGGGGTTTCATGATTTGTCATAAAGTGAGATTCTAATTTACTATATACATCAATCTCTAATTATGACAAGCTTTGAAATTAATATCTATATATTACAATGGATCGCGAAGAATATATAAGGTTGGCCACATTACAATACCCAGACCTATCAAAAGCTCATGTAGAATTGATTGTCGATGATTACATAAAACGTCCTGAATTCTATGATGATCTTTGCAATGGAAACATTGAAGAGCCCAAAGTTCTAGATAGGGATACTGTTGATTCCATAAAAGATAATTGTTATATTAATATAGATGAGTGTGATCAGTACTCGAACATTGTTTCTGTCGAGTGAAGACAATTCTAATGGCGATAGCCGTGTGCTTCAAATGAACATACCTACACAATTAACAAACTATCGAGCACAGACCAAATTGAAATTGACACTAAATACATTTTCTTGTGCGAAGACATGGTATTCTTTAAACGAAACAAATGGCATCTTCTATGTCGGTGACACGGTAAAAAATAAATTAGAAGAAATCGTAATTACTTTTGCCAATTATACAAGCTTAGATCAATTGAAAAGTATATTGGCAAATAACATCGAGACTGCAATTAAAAAGCTTGACACTGCCTATGGCGGTACAGTAAACGTTGAATATAATGATAACGGTAATGGTGTTGATTACAAAAACAAGTTTCAAATAACATTAACTCCAGGACTACCTAATATCAAGTTTGTTTGTTTTAGTGTTAGCGGTGATTTTCAGGCTGTTCCCGGCAGTCCTTTAGACACTGCATTGAATACCTCAGTTTCAACAGCTGGCAAGTACAATGACGCGGACCAAGTTTTAGGCGGTCGAGTAAATAGAAGTACGGCTGGCTTGACAACGCTGTCCCAACTTGTGGATTTGTTTGACATCGTCACAGCAAACACAGTGTTCAGATCTGTATATCCTTGCAATATACAAACTAATGATGCATTGTATCTTAGGATAACCTCCTTGCCAACGCACAACATTGAATCTACTAATCTTTCGACGTTTACTAATAGAAGTAACGAACTGATTAGCTCTGATATATGGGCGAAGATACTGTTGCCCGATGATACGACTACTGACTTTATAAGATATATTGATCCAAACGACAACTTTGTTATCGAAGTTTCAGGGTCACAATTCAGTTCACTTAGGATAACATTGACCGATGCAAAGGCACGATTGATTCCATTGGTAAATCCAACGCAGGCCTCAGACGGTTCGGTGAATTATTCAATAAGTATTAAGGTTGAAGAACTAGCTCCCATTGGTCTTTCCGATATTTTATAATCTATACTATATACAAAATGAGTTTACCAATGAGTTTGGCATACGGACTTTCCAAAATGACATCATACTCAACCAATTACTTCAGATTGGAAACAACAAACTTGACGGAAGCGTCACGTTATTCTACAATAACTCTCAATCTCCCTGTGAATTCAATTTTAAATATGAAGAGTTTATCCATGCATTGTTTAGGTTCGTGTACAACACCCATAGCTTTTACAAACGATTCTGGAGTTGCTGATGAATTAATCACGACCCTCCCCAATGGTATCGAGAAGTTAATTACAAGAATGGAAATCTTCGCAGGAGGCCAGCAACTGACCACTGGTTTCCAAGGGTACAACACGGTAAGTTGTGTACTTGATACAATCAAAACCACTCTTAGCAAAGAAATGACTTATCAAAGAGTTTTAAAAAATCAAGAAATCAATGTAACTGAGGACTTTTACAGTACTCCGCGGCCCTACATTTTGAATCAATGGTTATCGTTTCTAGGGGAAGCTGATCCCTCTTATATTGATACTAGCTTAGTTAGTCCGATCCAAATAAGGCTGTACATGGCAGGTCCCGAGGTCTTAGGTGGTTATCAAAAATCATTAACACCTGGTGCTCAATTGGATGTGAAGGCTCAAGAAACTTTAATATCGAAAGGTGATTTCAAATTGGAAAAGCTTTACTTCACCGTTGAAACCATCACGTTTAGTTCCGGAGTGTATGACGCTGCCGTAGAATCAAAATTACGCGATGGATTTCTGGAAATTCCATATTGCAATTATTTTACGTTTTTTGAAGGAGCTTCAACGATGGACAAATCAACAAGGTTCTCTCTAAGCTCTCAATGTATAAATAACATATATGCTGTACAAAGGCCTGGTGACTACAGAGATAAACCATTAGGCCTTATCAAATTGGAGAACACTTGTGGGACAACGTATTTACCATCATATTTCCGCTTTAGTGCTGGCGGTCTTGGGTCGTTTCAATTCAACATTAACAACTTGTTCGTTCCTAACTATAGAGTAGAGCCATTAGCTGGCTTCAACCTATTGACGATTGGGAAATCGGACAACTACAGTGTCTTATCAGGTTGTAAAATTAATTCATATGAGGACTGGCTTAATAATCAATTCATTCCAATGGTACGTTTAAATTTACCTTCAGAAATGGGCGTTCGCAGCATGTCAGGATTGGATTCCCGGGGATTAAACAGTTCCTTTTACCTACAGTGCCATAGTGCTAGTCCACCTGATCCTTTACAAAAAGTAAGCCTATCAGGTTCAAACGAAACTATGATTATTTGCGAAACGACGGCTGTGCTTCGTATAGGACAGAATCGGGTAATCGAAACCGTATTTTAAAAAGCCGTTAATAGTATATATTAAATGGCACAGCAACCTGGCTTGGTTGGTTATAACATGATAAAAGACGTTGGACCCAATGTAGACAAACAAATTCACACCGCGACAATGTTTCAGATGTCAGGCTATAGACCTGTAATGATGCAACAGCTTCCGTGTAAAACGATCAACGATATTACATACCCACCCTTCAGAGTTAGCAACGTAAATCCTTTAGCAGGCTATAAGAGTTATACACTTTCACATGGTCAAAAGGTATCCAAAGAAATGGAATTATTCCACTTTCCGATCGAACATCCATTGAATAGTAGATTGTTACAACCAATTCCATTGTTTTTTTCATAATCTATTGTATATATAATGAGCTCATTTGGAAATGAATTGAATGCAACAACTTTGACATATGCAAATACCACATTCCGGACAGTAGTCAGGGATGGAACATTAATACAGCTAACTAAGGATGATGCACAAAATCAGATTATTTTAGGTGGTAATCCTACAACTGTGCGATTGCCGGAATGTGCACCTGCTCTCAAAGGTAAAATGTTTAAAATTTACAATGGAACAGCCAACTCCGGAGGTGCAGTGACTGTTCAAAAGGCTGCCGGTGACAGAATTAATGGATATTCAGACACAACTAATGGCGACATTGTTTTGGAAAATGCTGCAACCAATGGAGAGAGTATAACGAGCGTCACTCTAATTGCATCAGGCGAACGAACAGGCACCGTCCCAGGGAATTGGTATGTAATTTCAACATCTTATCGAAATACGGCATAATTTTATTTAAAAAAGCATATAGTATATAATGTCAGCTTTTGGTTCAAATTTAGTAGTAAATGAAATCAACGGCAAAGCATACGTGCCAACCCCAGGTCCTACCGATACACTCACTTGCGACACGGTGGTGTGCCAAACGATTGGCACTTTTGATTCACCGCTGGAGACCATGCACGTTTCGTCAAACATACGATACCAGAACGACATCAAGTTCGTAGATACTCAAGATCCATTGAATGAACGAGAACAGATGTCCTTATTGACAGATGGGTCGCTAAAAGTGCATACTTCAATCAAGTTCAATGATTTCATATTGAATAACCCAGTATCGAAATCAAAGTTCTCAGCAGGTCTCGATGATTTAGATGCTTCGTTCGAGATTAAAAGTTTGGACCCTGTGGAACAAACACGAGTTTCAATCGGGGAGACAGGTATCAACGAAGTGACATGCATGCAAACGACCATCAATATAGAACCACTCGGTAGTGGAGTGTTGATTAACGACGGTCAATTGGTTCTCAATACAGGTGACATAACTCTAACGAACGGTAGGTATATTGGAGACGGCTCCTTATTGTCAAATATATCGGGTGCGACGACACCGGGTTTGTCCGATGTCTTAGCAGTTAATGACACCGGCAATAGTATAAAGCTCACAGCCAGTTTGGAAACACCATCCATTGATATCACGAACTCGATAAACTGGGCTTATCCATCGCCAACAGCCAGCTTAAATGTGTGCCAGATACCGTTGCTTAGTATTACATCAAGTTATAAATCAGTTTTACCGACGAGTCCGATAAATCATACGGGTAGTATATTCACGTTTGTGAATACCACTGCTTCAACCATTACAGCAAGTACAATCGTAGGATTTGATGATTTAAACAATGTGAATGGCGTGAAACCATATGTTAATCCTGGGAGTGAGACAGGGAATTGTTGCGTGCTTGGCGTTTGCATTCAGGACTCCACAGCCGGCAATAGCTGCCTTGTCTTGTGTAAAGGTTTCACCACTTGCAGAAATCAAAATGCTAATGTTTCTTATACTAAAGGTCAAGTGGTCAAGTGCGGAGTAAATGGTGAAGTGATTGCAGGTACTGTCAGCAGCAACGATGCTTTGATAGGATTTGCAATGGAAACGACGACGTTAAACGCCGGTGAAGGTTTATTAGTCTGGGTGAACAAAGGCATGGGCCTCGAATTCTTCTAAAAATTTGTACTATTACTATAAGATATGCCTGTAAGACGAAACGACCCAACTTTACCATCGTGTGAGACCGTCGTTCAGGATGGCGTTGGAATGAGAATTAAAGGTATTGTAAATGGCAGACTTGCAAACACTCGATGCAAAGTTAGAAACATTGCTGATATACAAGGAAACGTTGTTAGGTATAGTAAACAAAATTTGCCAAAAACTAAAGAGAAAACAGATCGTAATCAAAAATCTGTTTCGGTATCACTTTTAAATGGAACAGGTAATCATGTCTCTCTTATTTACGATACGGGAGCGATGTCCAGTATGATGAACACAGTCGATGCCAGGAGAATTGGAATAATAAAACAAGATGGCACGAGCGATTATCATAATCAACCTACGCGGGCTTCCGGGGTTGGTGGAACACAAATTGTGGATTCTTATCAAGACGTACCATTAGTATTAGATCGTACCGGCGAGGTTGCGTATGGCAGTGTGTTAGTTCGTGATAATACCTATAACCTATTAGGTATTAGTCATATGAAATTATTCAAGCGTTATCGCGTGAAATTTAAATAGACTTTATAATATATGTCCTCGTTTGGTCAAAATTTGGTGTGTACAAATTTAACATGTAATACTATAAACGGCAACCCACCGGACGGTGGTTCAAGCAAATGGACCGATATCGGAAATGATGATATAGAAAGAACTAATGGTGATGTTTATGTTAGAAATGATTTATATTTTGAAAACGCTACAGGACTAATAAGCGACTCGTCTGTAGATGTAAACATATTATTGAATACAAAAGGGAACGGTCAAGCTTATATTCAATTAAATCCTGGAGATGCTACAAACAATGCAAATGATGTCCTGGTTAGTGGCGAGACTTTGGAAGTAAACACAACTTCAGGTTTGTTAGTCACTACTAATAACGAAACTAACATTACTTTATTTGGAAATAAGGCATCAGGTGATTCTTTTATTAGTCTAAATACCGCAGGTGTAACCATACCAGATGCTGAAAGTATATATTTTATAAATTTTCAAAAGAAACCTGATGGATCTGCAGCTGAATTTTTTAAAATTAATATGTCGGGTGATATAACAGGTTGCAAGGATATAGAATGTGAAGATTTACAATGTGATAATATAGAATGTAAAACCATTCAAATTGTAAATAAAGTAGATTATTCAAAATGCAAGAAAGGATTAATACAATCAGGCCAAGGCATGAGAATATTGCAATTTGACACATCGTTTATTAATTACTTTGACTTTACACTGAGTACGGCTGATCCAAATGTTAGTAATGGAACTGCTACTTTCACTAAATTTAAAATTCAACACAATGATGCAAGTGTAAATAATGTTATAGGTACTCAATATATTGTAAGACTTTCAAATATTAATGTAACGGGAACTGATTTTAATATCTATGGTACTATCAATGTTATAGCACCCGATAACTTAGAATTGTATTTAGAGTCCCTAAATGGTGAATATCTTACTGATAATTTACAATTGAGATTTGTAATGGAACTGATTCCTATTGATTCTTCTTGAAAAAGAGCCAAGTTTATGTCTTATGTCATAAAGTGAAAGTTAGTATAACTATATAGATGAATTTCTAATTATGACAAATATCGCAAAAAAAGCATGAAACGCCAGAAATTTTTAGTTAACCATTGCATCACTTTTTTCGAAAAAGATCATTTTGTCAGAAAGTGAAACTTAGAATTACTATATAGATCAATCTCTAATTCTGACAGATTCTCCGATTCTCTTGTGCACCACGGGACACGACCGGACGCCGACCTGCGTGTCACAAACAGCAACTTAGAATTACTATATACACCATTCTCAGATAATGACAGCAGATAAGTTCAAAATCGCAAAAAATCACAAACCTGGGTGAGATCGCAAAAAAATGCAGACCTGGGTGAGAAAATTCACAGTTGTCACAAACAGAAACTTATATTTACTATAATGATGATTCTCAGTTTATGACAAGCTGTATTTCCAGATCGCAAAATTTCCAGATATCTACTTGTGTCACAAAGTGGAACTTATATTTACTATAATGATGATTTTCAGTTAATGACAACATATCAACAATAACTAGCTTGCGAGCTGGGAAGCGAGCAATGCAAGGCGGGCATGGGACGCAGGTACGGCGGTGACTACGGTATCGATCGTGGTATCGACTGAAGCAATGCTGCCGTAGATAACCCATAGGTACTCACTACATGGGAAGCGTTCCGAAATACTGGGAAATCCTGGCAAAATACAGAAGATACTTAAGGAATACAGATGTATTTAATAAGGATACTCCCCCTCTACACGCTTCCCATGTAGTAATGCACCCTAAAAGCCTCACCGCACAGCAATTCCGAGTACACCATCGTTTTCCTTGACATCCATAGGTGTAATATTGATACCAACTTTGTCCTCAAAAGGTAATTTAATGATAAGTTTGAAACCCTAACTCCGAGCTGCGAATATTTCAGCCCTCTGGTGCCATGTGTATGACATGATGACTCGTCATATCTTATGACATGTCATACAATATGTCTCTAACATCTCCCCTCTTAGAAGCATGGGACCTCACATATTAGAACGTACCTTTGCACGGACATACCTTTTGTGATTAATGTCTTTGATGTCGTGCTGTACAGTCTTCTTGCATGATATTGTCATAATATCCATATCCATCGAATCTGAAATTTATTGAAGAAGAAGATGATCCCCGTAGAAATGCCGGGACCTGGAACCTTCCATACTTATCATAGGTTCCGTATTTACCATAGTACCATGTATTGATATCAGTAGATATATCTGGTACTCTGGAATAAATAGCGAGTGCACTCATCTATATTAAGCAACACACACCACACCACACCTTTACATAGTGTAAGTGAATTACGGTGTAAGCATTTATGAGAATTATCACTTGGTTACATTATCTTCCCCCCTCAAGGAAGTATAACGTAGGTGAGGGCAATCTCCTCTATACCCAACACAGTGGTATATATTAGCATGTTTGATACACCGTATCTCAGGTGTACTAGCATCATGTGTGCATAAAGATATTTCTGTTTCACCAGTACTATGTTTGTAAAGAAATTGCAGTATGTTTGCTGCAGCATATCAGCATATTTGCTGTAGCAACGCAGCATGCAGAAGCATTTCAGCCTGTCTATACACACATTCAAATACAGCACATGTTCGTACATACATGTCGAACTGTAGAGTGTTTACACGATGTCAAACTGCAGTATGTTTATACAAAGTATACAGCATGTTTGGACGAACCTCCGGAAACGATGCGCCCTCTCGAGAGCGGTCGCAAAATTAGGTGGAGTGACACATATGGTGACGTGCATAATGAAACGTTTGTGAGAATAATTTTTGTTCGCAAATGTTAGCTAAGTTTCTAAGAATTACCGCATTTTCCGAATTTGAAAACTTTTTGTTCCGCGCTTGGAATTGATGAAAAACTGCTGTTTTAGGCCTGTTTTTGGGTGTTAACACTAGACGGGGTATATAGGAATAGTTTTTTTTATGAGTTGTGCACATTGTTGGCGGATTTTAGCTAACATTTTGATTGAGTTAGCAGTAGCAGAATTCGTGCGGGAAAAAATCTCGGCATATTTTTTGGGGGAAATCGTTTTTTGGTTGTCTGAACATGTTAACACTTGATAGGGTATGTAGGAAAGGTTATTATGGGCAAGGCAACCCTTTCAAGGACTTGTCAGGGAGAGTTTTAATGCGTTGGCAGTATACAAGATTTCAAACACTACTTTACTCTTAGTAATTCGCTGCAAAGCCTCTTGGTTGGGACTCATGCCACCCCAAAACCCAAAACCCTAAACCCTAAACTCAAATTTACACATCTACAAAGGCTATATAGACATAGGTTATGAACAAGCTAGGTTTATTGTACGGCGGTACTAGCATACCAACGCCAAGATGCGCTGATGTTCAGCGTTTGAAATCTTGTAGAAATCCCGCCCACGCACTCTCCTTTTGCTAAATGTGACTTCCGCGCACACAACATGGTGGGAATACGAAAGACACTTTTTAGTGGTTTCTAAGTAATACTCGTCGCAAAGCTTCTCGTCACGCCACTCCAAAAAACGGCCTTCGATGATCCATTCACCCGGTGTGGCTTTTACTCCGGCATTTCCACTAGGGGTGTAGTAGTCGTCTTCCATTACCCCAAGCGCTTGTTGCACGCCACTGAGTGCCTTCACCAAATAGTAGGGGTGCAAGGGGTCGCCAGCTGATTGCCGTGCAAATATGGCACCTCGCGCAACCTCCACACCCCTCTCGTCGCTAGCTTCCGCCGCAGCAGCCCTAGTTTGACGTGCCTGGGCTTCACTTTGCTCCACCAAAGTGAAGCCCACCCATTCGTCAACGTGGCTCTTGTTGTGACAACCAACGCTGTCCGGCTGAGCCTGCGAGCATTGGTCATAGCAATACTCGCAATAGCACTGCCGATCCCGCTTCAAGCCAGCCAGCAATCCCACCCCCGCTCGGACCTGGTGCAAGGCCAAAGTCCGGTCCACCGCTTTGAAGGTAGGCCCGGAGATGTCCACATCCTCGCCCTTCACCAGAAAGAAGAAGCGTTCGTTATATATAAATCGGAATGCTGGGACAAAACCAAATGGCTTGGGGCTCTGCAATTAGAGAGACTTTCAGATCGAAAATGCAAAATAGAAAAACGAAGTGGGTTTAAATGTCATTGTCATCGAATAACGAGACATCGAAAATCGCCGACGATTTCTTTTATAGGCGGGGCGGGGGGGAGGGGGTAGAGTTGTGTCAGGTGGTGGTGGGAGGTAGGTGATATTCAGGCCTTAGGCTGAGGGGTCACCAAGCCTGCCACATGGAGGCTCGGCACACCCCTAATTCTAGTGCAAAAGGTTGTTGATGTAGACTGTGGTAGGTGGGGGCATTGGAGGGGGTGTGGCCCGAGCATGGTTGCGCTGACGGAGCAGGGCGTAGCGAGCGAACCGCTTCGATTCGTGCGGCGCGCGAGGCGTGTCCCAACACACTAGAAGAGTGGCGAAATGATCCTTTTGGGGTGGTTGGCGGGAGGGGCAGGGTGGGGAGGTTCGAAATGCAGGCCGGCTCTCAGGGTTCGGGTCTTACGCGTACGTGGGTCGCAAGGCTGAAAAAAACCGGACCGTCATAGAGATATGGCCAATGAATCCAAACTCGGTCTCGTGGTGCCATGTGCATCGAAAACAATGTAACACATGCCCTGACGGGTCACTCGACCGCTGGGGTGGCTTGGAGCCCCATGGATCCGCCGATTTCGAAGGGGGGCTAGGGCAGGATATCTCTATGACGGTCCACCCCCCAGAATTGGTGGGACGACAGGTAGGGTGCAGTTGGCGTGCTGTAGCGGCGTGTAGCTCGATGGCCAAGGCAAGATGCATGGTGGGGATGACGAAGAACATCGGGTGGGATGTGGGGCTACCGCGCCTTGCCACATGGAGGCTCGGCACACCCCTAATTCTAGTGCAAAAGGTTGTTGATGTAGACTATGGTAGGT
>LGRX02002198.1:0-28808 GCA_001247695.2 Cymbomonas tetramitiformis
GTGTTGTCACCAAGCCTAAACTCACGATCTCACTCCCAAAGTGACCAAAAACCGTTCGATCGCCGATCGTTCGGTTTTTGGTCACTTTGGGAACACGTCTGAAAATACTCAGTGTTGTCTCGCGTGTTGTCACCAAGCCTTAGAAACTCACGATCTCACTCCCAAAGTGACCAAAAACCGTTCGATCGCCGATCGTTCGGGTTTTGGTCACTTTGGGAACACGTCTGAAAATACTCAGTGTTGTCTCGCGTGTTGTCACCAAGCCTAAACTCACGATCTCACTCCCAAAGTGACCAAAAACCGTTCGATCGCCGATCGTTCGGGTTTTGGTCACTTTGGGAACACGTCTGAAAATACTCAGTGTTGTCTCGCGTGTTGTCACCAAGCCTTAGAAACTCACAATCTCACTCCCAAAGTGACCAAAAACCGTTCGATCGCCGATCGTTCGGGTTTTGATCACTTTGGGAACACGTCTGAAAATACTCAGTGCTGTCGCGCGTGTTGTCACCAAGCCTTAGAAACTCACGATCTCACTCCCAAAGTGACCAAAAACCGTTCGATCGCCGATCGTTCGGGTTTTGGTCACTTTGGGAACACGTCTGAAAATACTCAGTGTTGTCTCGCGTGTTGTCACCCAGCCTTAGAAACTCACGATCTCACTCCCAAAGTGACCAAAAACCGTTCGATCGCCGATCGTTCGGGTTTTGGTCACTTTGGGAACACGTCTGAAAATACTCAGTGTTGTCTCGCGTGTTGTCACCAAGCCTTAGAAACTCACGATCTCACTCCCAAAGTGACCAAAAACCGTTCGATCGCCGATCGTTCGGGTTTTGGTCACTTTGGGAACACGTCTGAAAATACTCAGTGTTGTCTCGCGTGTTGTCACCCAGACTTAGAAACTCACGATCTCACTCCCGAAGTGACCAAAAACCGTTCGATCGCCGATCGTTCGGGTTTTGGTCACTTTCGGAACACGTCTGAAAATACTCAGTGTTGTCTCGCGTGTTGTCACCAAGCCTTAGAAACTCACGATCTCACTCCCAAAGTGACCAAAAACCGTTCGATCGCCGATCGTTCGGGTTTTGGTCACTTTGGGAACACGTCTGAAAATACTCAGTGTTGTCTCGCGTGTTGTCACCAAGCCTTAGAAACTCACGATCTCACTCCCAAATTGACCAAAAACCGTTCGATCGCCGATCGTTCGGATTTTGGTCAATTTGGGAACACGTCTGAAAATACTCAGTGTTGTCTCGCGTGTTGTCACCAAGCCTTAGAAACTCACGATCTCACTCCCAAAGTGACCAAAAACCATTCGATCGCCGATCGTTCGGGTTTTGGTCACTTTGGGAACACGTCTGAAAATACTCAGTGTTGTCTCGCGTGTTGTCACCAAGCCTTAGAAACTCACGATCTCACTCCCAAAGTGACCAAAAACCGTTCGATCGCCGATCGTTCGGGTTTTGATCACTTTGGGAACGCGTCTGAAAATACTCAGTGTTGGCTCGCGTGTTGTCACCAAGCCTAAACTCGAGATCTTACTCCCAAAGTGACCAAAAACCGTTCGATCGCCGATCGTTCGGTTTTTGGTCACTTTGGGAACACGTCTGAAAATACTCAGTGTTGTCTCGCGTGTTGTCACCCAGCCTTAGAAACTCGCAATCTCACTCCCGAAGTGACCAAAAACCGTTCGATCGCCGATCTTTCGGGTTTTGGTCACTTTGGGAACACGTCTGAAAATACTCAGTGTTGTTTCGCGTGTTGTCACCAAGCCTAAACTCGCGATCTTACTCCCAAAGTGACCAAAAACCGTTCGATCGCCGATCGTTCGGTTTTTGGTCACTTTGGGAACACGTCTGAAAATACTCAGTGGTTTCGCGTGTTGTCACCAAGCCTAAACTCACGATCACTCCCAAAGTGACCAAAAACCGTTCGATCGCCGATCGTTCGGTTTTTGGTCACTTTGGGAACACGTCTGAAAATACCTGGAGAAAATACCAGACAGGTCTTTGCAACCAAGCCGACTTCAGTTTTCTAATCAGCTGCGGCTACATAGCCCAGCTTGCATGACACATATGACACATATGTGAATGGAACCCGGCCGGTGCACTGCGTGTGGAATTACAAAAAATAATAATACGACATATCCAGAAGTGCCAAAATCAAGGACTCCCGTCAGACAGGAATCAGGGTCCCACGACCCGACTGCCGACCCCAGCCTTCTGCATGCGGGCACACGCCCCTCGTGCCAAAGGACTGAGGCCTGCAAATACCATCATTACCCTAAAGAGTACAGACTATGGACCTAAAATGCTATGCTAGGGCTGAAACCCTCAAAAAGCATAATTACCCGCTCCAGCTCAGAGTCAGGCATGACAGCAATAGCAAAGCCATCACCTAGCAAAGCCTACTGAACAGTGCCTAGATGAGAAGCAGCATGAGGTAGCTTCGCAGCCCCCCACCGAAGGATCACTATAGCTACCTCTCATCACAGCGGTCGGCACTGAACAGGCACAGGTCCTAGTCTCCTCTACCTACACTCTAATGAGCCGACTGCCCCTCTGCGGGCCGGATCTGCACGGCCTCCAGCTCAGAGCCCAGCTGCTCCAGGTCCTCCAAGTCCTGCAGCTCCTGCACTGAAAGCGGCCTCTCCTCATCCGTACCTGAATCACAAGGGAGGGCGGGTGGGAAAGTCCACACAAGTCCACAGTAACACGGCAAGAGGCCCTCTCAGTCCGTAGCTGGCCTCTTATGCCTCCGACTGATCAGAAAACCTCAGTTTTCAGATCTGCTCCGGATGACAGTCATACTGCCTGTCATCCTACACTGATCAGAAAACCATCAGTTTTCTAATCAGCTGCGGCTACATAGCCCAGCTTGCATGACACATATGACACATATGTGAATGGAACCCGGCCGGTGCAAGCACACAAAGATCACCACAAAGCAGTGCACATGTAATGCATGACAACAACAAGCAATCAGACAAGAAAGGCCGCCTACTCTGCTGAGCATGGGGCATGCTTCTGGACACCGCCAGCCTGCGGTTGAGGTTGGTAGCTTTGTAGGTGGCCGCAGCCGCCGACGAGCTCCAGCCACCGTACTGATTGAACTCGAAATCAGTAACCTGGTCAGCCGCAGCCACCGCCGTAGCCCCACCAGACCGCAGGGACTGGGTCCCATACAGCTGCCTCAGAGCATCGGGGTCCAAGCCAGAAGCCTCACCCAGCATCCTGAACAGGTACCTCCTCAGCTGAGGATAGTCAAGCCTCTTCCCCGTCAGGCAGTCAGCCGACGGGTCCCGCTGAAACCGCCTGCCATCAATCTGCTGAAACAGGGGCTCGTCGGGCTGCACTCCCCGTGCAATCTGAGTGTCAACCCACCTCTGACTGACCTCCACTGGGCACAAAGGCTGCCCCTCCGCCGCCCGGGCAACCTCCACCAGCTGCCCATACCTGTACTTGTCCGTCTTCCGCTTCTCGAGGAAGGTGGTCATGTGGGTCTCACAGAACTTCATATCCCGCAGTCTCACCTTCTCCGCACAGTCATACCGCCAGAAGCCTGTCCACATGTCCAAACCCAGTGTAGCAAACATCTGCCGAGTGACACCTCCCAGCATCAACCAGCAACGAGCACCACTCTGTACAAATGCAAACTCCAGCGGCTCCTTCCTGTTGAGCCGCCTGTCCCCCAGCCTCCTGTGAGCTGCCTCCCGCACCGCGGCCACCAGCCGATGAGAGGTGGGGTTCCGGTCTGCCGGGACCAGAGCCAAATCATGAGCAGTGAAAACCATAGCCGAAGCGGTCTTCACCACAGAGAAGGTCCTGGCCGCATTGGCTATGTACTGTAAGTACATAGCCACCGTGACCGGGTCAGCAGGAACAGGCACCCTAGGTGGGTCACGGTCCTGACAGAAAGCCTGGTACCGTACGAACACCCGAGAGTAGCCCCGCATGGTGCTAGCCTCACGGGTGCCAGACACCGCCAACAGCATGTCTGCCCGCAGCTGCATCTCCAGCGGGTCCGTCACGGAGAACTGCAGGCCAGCCCACTGCTCCCCAGTGCCTATGATGCCTGCATGAAGGGCAGCCCCCATCTCATACCCCTACCCCAGTCACAAGCCATGCAACCCCCCAAGGTACAGCGGGGACCAGGGCCTGCAGGCTCCCTCTCATCGAAGGAGACCCGCAAGAGGAGGACCCGAAAGTCAGGCAAGCCCACACCCCCTTCATTGGCCCTTCCGAGGCCAGGGAGGAAGGTGTCCGCAGAGGGCTGGAGCTCCGTCCACTGCACCACACAGTCTGCTAAGTGAACCCCGTCGGGACACAGCAAGACCCACCACGGCTGGAAAGTCCAGACCGGGGCCACAATGGAGGCTGCAGCCCTCTCAGCCTGCAGAAACAGCAGGAGCCTCCCGATCATCCGGAAAGGCGGGTTGCACCAGTTGACGTGCTTCCGCCAGTCCGTCTGACCGAAAGTGTCAACCCCCGACGTACCTGGACAGTGCCAAGCACTGTTGAAGGAGGGGGCACCTGCACTGTCAAAAACAAGACAATTCTTGTCAGTTGCAAACCTGTCCCGGGTGTGCCTCCACCCCCCGGCAATCCATGGGTCAGCCCACCGAAAGATTGCCGGGTTGACCATCCAGTCATCATGGTCTCTGATCTTGGACAGGGCATCAGCCCGGGCCTCAAACTCCCTGGGCATCCAAAGGGAGGACAAAACCACCCCGTGGTCAGCACAGAAATCATGCACCGCTAAAGCCAGCTCCTGAAGCTCCTGATGCCTGCTGCCAGACTCAATGACAAAATGCACAGCCTGGTTGTCACAAATGACAAGCACCCTCTTCCCTCTCAGCCTGCCAGCCACATCAAATGCTCGGAGAGAGTCAAAAATGCCCCTGAGCTCCCTGAGAGTGGATGACTTCAGTCTGTCCGACATGGTCAGATAACTGTGGCCAAGCAACTCAGGTCCCCCAAAGGACTGCTCCAGCCAGGAACCCCATGCCACCTCAGAGGTGTCCGCATGGACTGTCTCCAGCTGAAGCCCCGCCCCCCTGGGCTCCCAAATGCCTCTCTGATGCCTACGAAAGCCGTCTGTCAGCCAAAACTCCAGCTCTGCCCGAAGAGCATCAGTGCCCGGGACATGAGAAGCCCACGAGCCCCAAGTCAGGGTGTCGGCTATGAGTACTGCAGCCGCCCTAGCATACAATCTAGTGACACCCCCTAGCACAAACCACTGTGCATTAACTAAGCCTGCAAACTTAGCCACAAGCCTCAGAGGCAGCCTATGAAACAGCCTCAACAAGTCTGACACACAAGCACGGATCTTGCTCAAAGCCTTTTCAGGCACGAACAAGACCCCCCCCTCCAGGTCTATGCCTATGCCTATATGCACAAGGGCCCGTGTGAAAAACAGCTGAGACTTAGACTCTGACACGAGCCAGCCTGCCTCCCGCACGTCCCGCATAATACGGGACAACACAGCCAAAGCCGAAGGGTCCGTGAGTGTAGGAGCCCTCACAGCAAAGGCAAAGTCGTCCACGTAGGGGTGCACACGGAACCCGAGACCCCGCCACTTACCTACGAGCTCCTTGTTGATCTTCGTAAACACCCAGCAAGCTGGGGCTAGACCAAACGGCAGCACACAGAACTCAAAGAACCTGCCCTGCCACTCAACAGCAACATATGTACGAGACATCTCGTGGAGGTCTACGTGGTAATACCCTGACTTATAGTCAAAGTAAAACAGCCCGTCACCCCTCCTAAGCAGGTCTACAAAAGGTTGCAGGTGCTCATACTTGAACTTCGGAAAGATCAGGAAGGCATTGAGCCACTTACCGTTGAAGATCAGCCGTAATTTGTCCCGAGAGTCGTCCACCATTAAAGGCAAGACAACCCGCGGCTTGCTGGGCACCTCTCTCAAGGCGCCCATAAGCACACACTCCTGCACAGCGTCAGTAACAAAAGCGGTATGCCTAACAGCAGACACGTGGTTAGGCAAGTGCACTCGGGGCGGAGCCCTGCCATCCTTAAACTTCAAGTTAAATCCTCTCTCAATCCAAGACATAACGTACGAAGAGCGAACGAAGGTTCGCCAAAAGGAGGCTCGCTCCCTAAGTCTTCCCGCAACACGGGGCACAGGAACGTCCTGTTCACACAAAGGTATGGCCTCGCCAATCTCTTCCTCAGACAATTCAAGACCTGAAACACAAGGAAACAACAGCCCGCGGGCCAAAAGTTCATTACAATTTAGGGTTTCGTCCCCAAAAGTTACATTTAAGTTGGGCATTCCACCTCAACTGCAAAGCATTCCGCTAAGCTCATTGTACTAGCCTTCGTGGCTCTACATTCTTTACAATTCAACGATCCGAGCCTCTGCCACGGCCTCTGCCGGCTGGGCGCGGTTGCGAGCATTGGTTTTGGTGGTGCCCCCATTCATTACAATTCCAGCATTGGAGCTGGCTGCCACGCCCTGCCTGAACAGGCGGCGGTGGCGGAGGCGCTCCAGGAGCAGTCGGACGAGACACAGCAAAGGCACCCCTGCCTAGGCCCTTCGTCCGCCCCTTGGCAGCCGCAGCTTGCGCAGCGTGCATTTTTTCTGCCTTAACTTCTTTCTCAGCTTTGCGCATCAACTTCTCGTCTTCTTCATCGTCAGCGTACGACTTACGTTCAAGTTTCTCGCAGATTTTCCAGCCCACTTCAGGGCCTTTGTCCGAAACCAAGGCCAAAATTTTTGCGCGCGCCTTGGCGCGTGCTACACCTTTTTCCGCTGTCTCAGACAAGAATTCAAGAGCAAGAGTGACGGTCTCAGGCAGCTCCACACCTTCCAATTCCTTCTTGGCGTCATTAAGCGCCAACTGAGACGCTGAGTGTGCCACGAAGTGGTGCTGGGTCTCTAAAAACTGTTTGCGGAGTCCCTTGTCCTTGCCATCATCATTGCGAGTTAATTCAAGGCGATCGGACCCTGGAAGCTGAGTGAGGTCTACTGCTGCCTCCCACGGACGCTTACGGTCTCCTGAGGCTACTTGTGACAGTCCCTTAAGCTCAGCAAGTCGGGCAGTTGCTCTCTCCATTTGTCGCATCAACTTCATTTGCGGTTGCGAGAGGTCCTCTCCATCTTGGAAAGCGGCAAAAGCGGTCGCGTACGCTGGCTGCGCGTGCAAATCATCAATTCGTCTTTGACACAAAATTGGGTCGGTGAACCACTCCATAATCAATATACGAATACTACTGAAAGTATGTGCGCACTGAAAAGCTTACGGTGTTACAGAACTGCAAAAACGGACACAAACTGCAAAAACGGACAGTAAACTGTAAAAACCGACACAGTCGATGAAAGTCCACACAAGTCCACAGTAACACGGCAAGAGGCCCCCTCAGTCCGTAGCTGGCCTCTTATGCCTCCGACTGATCAGAAAACCTCAGTTTTCAGATCTGCTCCGGATGACAGTCATACTGCCTGTCATCCTACACTGATCAGAAAACCATCAGTTCTCACATAAACGTACTGTACGGTTTACGCCCTCCCGAATCTGGAATTCACGGCCGTGAATATTAATTTCACGGCCGTGAATATTAAATTCACGGCCGTGAATATTTCACTGCACGTATGTATACCCCACTGTTTGCGAGTAAATTAGATTGGGAAAACATTTTCCAACGTTCGTAATGCACATAGATATATCATTTAGACTCTTAGGTAGGAGTTTTTTGAGCTCTTGACTGAGCCGATCCGTGGCCGCATCAGCTCAGTTTGCAGTCGCGACTGCGAGCTAAGCTGAGAGGCCCTTATAACTTTCATGCACATCGCATCAAAACTCAAACAGCGGAGGGGTTCTCGTGCGTTCTAGCGCACGATACTTGGCACCAATATTGCTAACAGCAATATTGGTGCACCCTCAAACGCACAACCTCTGATGTAAGCTATGCGCAAAACGCGTGCTACACATAATGGGTTTGGGTACATGCAAACCCAAACCCAAACATGCCAAACAGCAAAGGGCTTCCCGTGAGTTCCAGCGCACGTAACTTTGCAAAAGTATCACTAAGATATATATCTTTTAGTTGCCAAAGGCCTAAGGCCTCAAAAGCCTTGTGCACGAAGCCATCAATTTATTTCTTTGGAGATTTATTGGGTTTGTGTTCGAGTTTACCCAAACCCAATACATGCCAAACTGAATAGCAATTCCCGTGCGTTATAGCGCGCGAAACTATGCACACATATTTACAAGACACATATCTTTCAGTTCTCAGAAGCTCAAGGTTTGAGATAACTTGTTGGCAAAACCATCAATTTATTTCTTTGGCAGATCTATTGGGCTTGGGTTCGAATGTTTCCAAACCCAATACATGCTAAACAGCGAAGGGCTTCCCGTGCGTTCTAGCGCACGTAACTGCGTAGAAATATTGCCAAGATAATTATCTTTGATATATTCGAAGCACAAGGTCTAAGAAAGTCTGTGCGCAAAATGGTATTACTATTTCTTTGACACAGATTTTAGCGTGATATACAAACTCATAAATCTGGGTCAAAGAAATAATATGTTAACTTCGCGCACAAGCTATCGCAAAACTTGCACTTCAGGAAAGTGAAATATATGCATCTTATCATTATATTTTGCAAAGTTACGTGCGCTGGAACTCACGGGAAGCCCTTCGCTGTTTGGCATGTTTGGGTTTGGGTTTCAAACCCAAAAGGCATCATGCCAGCACGCGGCCGTCTTTAATATACTCAACGGCTTGCCATATGCTCTTGAGGGTGCACTGATATTGATATGAACAATATCACTGCCAAGTTTCGTGAGAAGATTCTCACGAAAACCCCTATTATGCAAAGCCGCAAGTGGTTGAAACCATCTCACACCGCACCAACTTAGCTGCCAGTCGCGAAGGCTAAGCTGATGCGGTTGCGGATGGGGCCAATCGATAGCTCAAACGAAAGGTATTCACCTAATGAATACAAACGCTTTAGAATCGAATGGTGGAAAAAATTATGTTTCATGCTACATGCAAAAAATTGTTTAGAAGAAGGGGGTGTGCCAGACGCAAAATATTGCACACGCTGAACCGCTTGCGCTTGTACCTCCGGGTAACCGAGTACGCTAGTCAAACTGCTTTAATTTTTTTTTTTTTGGCGCTCGATTGAATTAATTAATGGTTACATGTGACATATCATCTATTCCCCAAAAACAGATTGAAATTTCTATTCCCCATTTTGCACTTTTCTATTCCTCGATAACCTTTTTTCCCCTTTACGGAATACCTCTCCGAACGCACTATCATGACCCCGCTAAACGCGACCGCCGATATGCTAAATGCGAAGCTTCTCGCTATGCTACCCGGTGACGAACACGAGGTGCGGAGTGCTGATCGAGTCGAGGAGTTGGATGATGCGCACCTGGTACCGGTGGAGTTCTTGAACAAGTTTAACCCCTCGGGTTTCCCTCATCACGTTCTTCGATTGAAGGCTGGGTCCCCGATCATGTTGTTGCGCAACTTGGACTCCCCCAACGGGCTTTCCAATGGCACACGTCTAATCGTTCGTGCTATATCCGGTCGCTTAATTGACGCCGAGATATTGGGCGGTCAACATAAGGGTAACCGTGTATGGATACCTCGCATTCCGATGACCGCCGATCCCCAGCTCACAGGTAAAGTTAGTTCACTTGCCGACCAACTATTTCTTTTCACTTTCGGGTTTTCATGAATTTGTGTATTTTTTTTTCATTCGCGTATAAATTGTGTGTATCTCGACAGGCCTGCCGTGTTCCTTCCGACGATATCAATTTCCCGTGCGCCCCGCCTTCGCTATGACGATAAATAAGAGTCAAGGCCAAACCCTACAACACGTCGGGCTATACCTACCCAAGCCCGTTTTCTCCCACGGACAACTGTATGTCGCGTTCTCCCGAGCGACGCGACTTGAAGGCGTCACCGTGCTAACAGAGGACGATGGAGACCATCAATGTGCCGATGATACCGGTGTATATACTTTGAACGTCGTTTTCCCGGAGGCTTTGCTCCCTGGCACTTCCGACACCGTTCCACTAGAGGTTGTATTTCAAGAGGTGGATCTGGCGGTTAACGAGGAGTATGACGACGAATTTCCGTCCCCTCCACAACAATCACCCATTGATCCCGATGAGGGTCGTGTGCTTCTAGATGATGGCGGTGATGTGGCGGGGCACCCGGTGCATATTTACTATTAGGCCTTCATACGATAGTATACGATAGACGCGTATCCATAATTGTAATATGATATTGGATAAATGGCATGTAATATAAACGCGAGAGAGAGAGTGTGTATGGAAAGGGGGGGGGGTATCTATATTTAATTCTTCCAAAGACGGTGATGACTGCGCCCTGAGATATCAGGAATGGAATTATGGAAATGGCAATTTGATGCATCGGGAGATCATAAAAGTATGATATATATTTAATTATTCCAAACCGCGACGCGAACACCCTCATACCGAATGCGGGCCCTATGGGCTCAGTCTGGGGAAAAAAAAGTGTACTTTCGGGGTGTGGGAGCCCCCATTGGGCGGAAAAAAAAAGTGTACTGGGGGGGGTGGGGCGGAGCCCCCACTGGGCTCAGTCTGGGGAAAAAAAAGTGTACGTACGGGGGGTGTGGGGCGGAGCCCCCCCATTGGGCTCAGTCTGGAAAACAAAAAGTGTACTAACGGGGGGTGTGGTTGTAGACATCGGGCCACCACCGTTAACCACTGTACAAACCGACATAAACTGCACAGAACGACAGAATTCTGTAAAAAAAACCACTGGCGCGTCAGACGGAAGTGAACGAGTCATTCAACGATGAAGACGGACAGGGTTGGCGGCCCGTCACAACCGCTGTGGTCAACGTTCCTCGGAATTCATGGTCGCGAAACCCGCGACGCGAACACCCTCATACCGAATGCGGGCCCTACGGGTAGTAGCTAGTACTAAATTATCCAGGGTTCGGCGTTCGTTTATATTAATCAGCGATGCTTATTAATTGCTTAATACGATTCGTTAATTAACGCGTTTATTACGCGCTCACTATTTCGATTCCTAATAAACGAAATTTGCCCCAAAATCGTAATAATTATAATAGACATGGGGATCCTAACCTAAGGTTTATACAACTCTTCCGCAAAGATTCCTCAGATTGTCACAGATTGAGATTCACAAGTATCCGCATGAGCACAGTATCAGTATGTTAGAGCTCTACTGTACTGTCTCAGGCTCTAATGTATCATCAATAATCATGAATCATCTCGATCTGTTAGTTGAAGTTCATCAGTGAGAGACGCTCGGATTGTACAACAGCTACAGTAGCTGTACGAGTATAAAATAAGTATCAGTATGGTCTCAGTTGAGTATGCAGTATCTCTATCTGTATGATTGAGTAGGGGCTCTACAGTATCGTCTAAAACGGTTTAAAAACGATCTACTGTATGGCATGGCAGTACAAAAACGTCTATGGCAGTATCGAGTACAAGTATGAGTATCTACATACCGATACGATAGTCCAACTCTCTACTCTACATACGATAGCATCTCACGTCAGATCTGCAAGTATCTCCAACAAATACAAAAGTCGAAGCTGCACAAGTACTACGGAACAGAAAAATGGCAGACCAACAACACTTCGATACCATGCAAGTTCATGCTGGACAGGCTATCGATCCAACCACAAACTCTCGTGCCGTCCCGATCTATGCAACTACTTCGTATGTGTTCAACGACGCTGAGCATGGGGCTGATCTGTTTGCTTTGAAGAAATTTGGCAACATTTACAGCAGAATCATGAATCCAACTTGCGATGTTTTTGAGGTACGATCATATATTTGATTCGCGCACTGATCAAACTTTTCAAGGACTTTCAAATACCATCGTTCGGCTGTACGACATTGCCCTTCCTTACACTCGGTGAACTTGGTTGTGCGTCTGTTGCAGAAACGCATCGCTGCGCTCGAAGGCGGTGTGGCTGCACTTGCTGTATCCTCTGGCCAGTCTGCACAGTTTCTTGCAATATCGACCATCGCAGAGGCGGGTACGCCACGTTTGTAACGTCGTGACTTTTGTCGTACATATTTCTGTCAGGATATAACTCTTTCGTTCGACGTCGAAACAACACTATTTCGTGAGCGGGAAGAACCGATCCTCTGTGTAGTTTGGGAACTGCTTATGTCCGAGTCACCCGCTGTGATTGCCAGGTGATAATATTGTCTCAACCTGCTTCTTGTACGGCGGCACTTACAATCAATTCAAGATCGCGTTCGCACGCATGGGAATCGAGGTTTTCCTTCCTTTTGAAAGACCGCCTTTCCTCTCCCAGTACAGATATCAACTGAGATATTAGTAGTTGCTCGTCACTTCCTTCAGCTGTGTTGATATGAACTTCTCAATATCTCAGAATAATGCAGACGTTCATTCAATATGTGTTTCCTGTACTAACAAGTGAATCCTGCTTTTCACAACGTTTAATTTCTATTCGAGCAGGTACGTTTCGTGAAGGGCGATGACCCTGCAGAATATGAGGCTCAAGTTGACGAGAAGACCAAGGTAACACAAGATGCTCGCTGTTCCAATGCACAGGAAGTTGGCACCTACCGGGAGCGTTGTTCAACTGCGTTGCCGCTATCGTCTTGCAACGATCAAGCATATATCGGCTGACGAGCAAGAGTTGGATGAAATGTTTCTCGACGTGTGTCTCTGCTTACCCTGCGGCCTTCAATGACCGTTTCTTTTCTCGTTCACAGGCAATATATGTCGAAACCATGGGGAATCCTCGGTTCGCAATCCCTGATTTCAAAGGTCTGAAAGCGGTGGCCAACAAGCACAAGATCCCCTTAATTGTCGATAATACGTTCGGTGCGTTAATTGCTTTGCCAAGTTGATAGGGCCTTTGCTTTCATATCTTCTTTTATGACATATGCTGCTGCCGAACAGGTGCCGGTGGTGCTATCTGCCAACCAATAAAACATGGTGCTGATATTGTAGTGGAGAGTGCAACAAAGTGGATTGGAGGTCATGGGACAACGATCGGCGGTGTGATTGTTGATGCGGGGACGTTTGATTGGTCAAGTGGGAGATTCCCAAGCTTTACGGAGCCCAGCCCAGGATACCATGGGTTGGTCTTCTGGGATGCCTTCGGACCAAGTGGAGTGAGTTCCAGTTCAATACACGCTGTTGTTAAAATCCAATTGCTCAATATTTGAGTTTGGCTTCCCGCAATCCATAAACTTGCAGTGCCAAAAAAATGACTTTTTTTGCATCTCATCACAATTCTGTTGTATGCGCTTTGTTCAAGCAACTGCACACACTCGAGAGTACTAGAGATGAATAGAACTGCATGCTAGAATTTCTGCTGGCTGAACTTTCCTTAAGAGTTTCCCCCTCCAGTGAGTATTCACAAGTGTCCAACCCGCAGGTGCTCGGAGCGAACGTCGCCTTCATAATCAGAGCACGAGTGGAGGGCCTCCGCGACCTTGGAATGTGCCAGAATCCTTTCGGTATGTCCAACAAGCATCTCATCGGCCTTTTGCCCGATGATCCGATGTCTGCTTCAGGGCGAGCATAGCCTCGACACTTAGGCTGCAAGTTACCTCAACATAAGGTACCTCTTTATTATCTTGCTATTTGAATCCGTTGGGATTTAGGGCCGTACCGGAAGTTTTGAACTTGATTTTCAGGTTACTAGAACTCTATCTGCACTGTGTCTATTCCCTGAAATACGCAACTGAGCGCGAGATCTTTGCTGCAACTTTGATCAGGTGCCTTCATGTTGCTGCAAGGAGTAGAAACGCTGTCACTCCGTACAGAACGGCACTGCGAGAATGCCCTTGCTCTGGCCGAGTGGTTGGAGGGACACTCACAGGTGTTCGGACGTTCTAATTTTGTTCTTTCAAATGAATTATGTTCCTATTTCCTCAAGAGGGACCACTAATGTGCAGGTTGAATGGGTCTCATATCCTGGACTGAAGTCGCATGCATATCATGAGAAAGCCAAATCTTACTTTCACAACGGCCGACTCGGATGTGTTCTTTGTTTCGGAGTCAAGGGTGGCCTAAAAGCTGGTCAAGCGTTCATCGACGCTGTCAAGCTTGCTAGCCACTTGGCCAACGTGGGTGATGCTAAGACACTCGTAATCCATCCCGCCTCCACAACCCATGAGCAGCTATCAGAAGAGGAGCAAGTTGCAAGCGGCATTTCGAAGGTGTTTGCCTCTGCTCCTGTAGGCAGACTCCCTCACCCCAGAACTTTCACATTTACTTGAACAAAAGCTTCTCTGCGAGCCGCTTATCATATGCATTTTCAGGTTTCGCAAACTTCATCATTCTATGTCAGTGCTATCATATCATGTGCCAGTGTTGCAACTAAGCACGTCCACAATATCGCTGTGGATAGGGTGAGTCAAGCATTTGAGGATAACTCTGTGATAATGCCTCTATGCTCACTTACCTGTGTGCTTGATGGTCTCTGTAGGATATGGTGCGTGTGAGTGTGGGAATCGAGCACATCTCTGATATCAAAGCTGACTTCCAGCAAGCACTGAAAACAGTCGAGGCTGCCTTAGACGGACCTTCGCCTGCAAAAGTCCGTCGAACCACTTAAGCTCCCCAAATAAAGTAGGCAAATGTGTCTCAGGATGCTGTTTCAAATTATCAGGGCAGCCAGCAGGTTGGCATTTGAATCGTTCAGTTGTATGAAACCCCATAACACTTTTGCGACGAGGCTCAAGAATATGGCTGCTTATTCATAAACTGCACACTACTTGCATTCAGGTAACCACGTTCACGTGACTGAGATATAGGGATGGAACCGGGGTAATTCACAAACCTGTGATTATGGTATTTTCTCAATGAGCATCCGTGCAGATTTATGATTGTGCTCAAATGGCATATTAGACTCATTAGGCATAATTTTATTGCATTATCAAACTGGGCGAGTTACCCAATGGATTGTACGACTTCAATACTTCATAAATGACAGCGTATACCGCCATATGATGTGTGGATTGATGCGCAGTGTTTGCGAGTAATGAAATATGTTATCCATGGTAGGTTGTCAGGGACAAAGGTTTTTCCTTATCAGAATATTCTAATTTGTGTCAGCTTTTCCCCATCCTTGTAAGGAGTGCAATGTTGCCAACAATATTACCAAGTTATAAAATTTGCCATGTTATGATCACTAGTCGCTGATATTCTTACAGACATCTGCTGTTCTCATTGTTTTCAGAACTACAAAAATTGTTTGACGACGTGCTGATCGTAGGTAACATTTCTTGAGAGAACCCCGACACATTTTTTGTTTGAGAGAACACCGACATATACATTACATCGACATTGCATGCATGAGGTACACACTAAACACATGCGATCGATCAAACCAGGAACACCGGATCCTTCCCATTACCTACATACTCTATTCCCCACAAAGAAAACGTACCTTCGCACACGAGCGCGAGAGTGATCGTCCATACCTATCAAGGCACATGCTGTTTCTTACAGCTTACAATCCTTATATATGTCAACTATCAGTAGCAAGCTATATTGCACTTACGTGTGCTTGCCTAAGCTGCCTAGATCTCCAATGTATATGCGAAAGTAAGAAAACAAATCACCCATGCGCATCTTGCTCAATCCAGATCACTCCGGGATCCCATGATTACTTTGCACGCTAGAACCCGCCGCATCTGCGCAAGATAAACGTAATAATGCGCATCAGTAAGTCGTCAAGTAAAAATCACTAGCAAGCGCAAAGTGTCAAGGGTCGTACAGAAATGAATTGCACATTTATAGGATAGAACTTACAACGGCTGAGCAACTGCTGTCGAACGAGACAATTTTGCGCGGCACGACGCCGAAAGAGCTGTGGGCGTACGGAAAGCGATACGCCAAACATATCCAAAAAACAACATGTCAACCCGCGCTCGGGGTACGTACCAGCGAACCAACACAACATACCGTGCAATACTGAGCACACTAAACAAAAACGTTGAACGCAACCGCTCATCACATACGCAGCGTTCTCGTTGCACTCAGCCAGCGCGGCCGTCAACGGGGCAACATCAACGAGCTTTGAATTTGCGAATCCTGCTAAATGATTGGGGAAACGCAGACACCGAAATCGGTATGACGGCATTCAGCCACAAGGTACGCCTCTATTCGTGGAGGGCGCGCCACTTGGCTATGCCGCGTTCCCCATGATTAAAAAAATGTTATGAAACAAATTATATTAAATCCAATGATAAGAATAACCGTAAATTCTGTCAATTCATGTTTTAATTTGCGCCCGCATGCACATACGTATCTATGTGCACATCCCAGAGCGCATACACCATACGCCCGATTAATTCCTCGAAATGTTTTAATTCCTACCGCGCGTGGTGTTACCAACAGCTCCGAGTTATTCCGAGAGGTTTGTAAGTAGGTAGGTGTATACAGCGGTGTTTTATGAATATGCCAGTATTCATCAACGAGTCCACCAATGTATTTGTTATTATCCACTTTCGAGCTCGAATGTGCTGTATGTCGTCTCAGTAAACGCACGCAGTATAGTATCATTTCTCCCTTGACGAGACTCTTTTGCGGACGTGACACATTCGCGCGCACCTGAATGTGCGCGTCTGCTGCGGGACAACAACACATAGGTGGTCTAAAACGTGTTTGGGTCAAACGGTGACCCTCCTGCGTGATTGGCAATATATCGTCGGGTTGCCACCTTTCAGAACCGTTAAAACCTTCCATTCGTAGTCTTGAATGGCCCGGATGTTATTTAAGCAACACTGTATTATATTGCAATGATTAACAACCAATGAACAAAATAAGAGCATCTACAACCTTGTTACCTCTGACCTTTATCGTCTTGGCATGAAGTAAATCACTTACTTACTTACCTACCTTTGACCTTTATCGTCTTGGCATGAAGTAAATTACTTACCTTACCTTAGTCAATCAGCAGCAGCAGCAAAGCTCGAATCCCAACGGGCGACGCAGTCGAATGTTCCATCTCACGATCGCCAGACGCTAACGATGACAGTGCCACAACAGTCGCGTGTATGTACCACGACGCCACCCACGCGTTATGGCATGACATGCTGGGAAGCAAGAAGCAAAGCACTGTCGCGCACATGATCCCGCGGTCATAATGTAATGGCGATATCCATGTTAACATCGCATGGTAATTAATCGTGCTGTCCAAAAAGATCGACGCCTAGTGGAGATCGCATATTTGTGATCGACAGCGCCTAGACCTCTGACCTTTATAATCTTCACCCAAACCAAATTACCTTACTTACCTTACTTACCTACCTCTGACCTTTATAATCTTGGCACCAAGTAAATTACCTTACTTACCTACCTCTGACCTTTATAATCTTCACCCAAACCAAATTACCTTACCTTACCTTACCTTACCTTACCTTAGTCAATCAGCAGCAGCAGCAGCAGCAGCAGCAGCAGCAAAGCTCGAATCCCAACGGGCGACGCAGTCGAATTTTCGATCTCACGATCGCCAGACGCTAACGATGACAGTGCCACAACAGTCGCGTGTATGTACCATGACGCCACCCACGCGTTATGGCATGGCATGCTGGGAAGCAAAACGCGAAGCACTGCCGCGCACATGATCCTGCGGTCATATGATGTACTAGGCGGATCGATCTCAAAAAGAGATCTCCACTAGGCCATCTGACCGTAGGATTATGTGCGCGACAGTGCTTCGCTTTTTGCTTCCCAACATGCCATGCCATAACGCGAGGGTGGCGTCGCGATAAATGTACGCGACTGCAGAGGCACTGTCATCGTTAGCGTCTGGCGATCGTGAGATCGGAAGTTCGTCTGTGTCGCCCGTTGGGATTCGCGCTTTGCTGCTGCTGATTAAGTAAGTAAGTAAGTAAGTAAGTAAGGTAATTTGGTCCGGTTCCAAATCATAAGGAGCAGAGGTATGGCGATATCCATGTTAACATCGCATGGTAATTAATGGTGCTGTCCAAAAAGATCGACGCCTAGTGGAGATCGCATACTTGTGATCGACAGCGCCTAGTACATAGTCAATCAGCAGCAGCAGCAGCAGCAGCAGCAGCAGCAGCAGCAGCAGCAGCAAAGCTCGAATCCCAACGGGCGACGCAGTCGAATTTTCGATCTCACGATCGCCAGACGCCAACGATGACAGTGCCACAACAGTCGCGTGTATGTACCACGACGCCACCCACGCGTTATGGCATGGCATGCTGGGAAGCAAAAAGCAAAGCACTGTCGCGCACATGATCCTGCGGTCATATGATGCAATGGCCATATCCATGTTAACATCGCATGGTAATTGATAATACTGTCCAAAAAGATCGACGCCTAGTGGAGATCGCATATTTGTGATCGACAGCGCCTAGACCTCTGACCTTTATAATCTTCACCCAAACCAAATTACCTTACTACCTCCGACCTTTATAATCTTCACCCAAACCAAATTACCTTACCTTAGTCAATCAGCAGCAGCAGCAGCAGCAGCAGCAGCAGCAGCAAAGCTCGAATCCCAACGGGCGATACAGTCGAATGTTTCATCTCACGATCGCCAGGCGCTAACGATGACAGTGCCACTGCAGTCGCGTACATTTATCGCGACGCCACCCACGCGTTATGGCATGGCATGCTGGGAAGCAAAAAGCAAAGCACTGTCGCGCACATGATCCTGCGGTCATATGATGTAATGGCGATATCCATGTTAACATCGCATGGTAATTAATCGCGCTGTCCAAAAAGATCGACGCCTAGTGGAGATCGCATATTTGTGATCGACAGCGCCTAGTACCTTAGTCAATCAGCAGCAGCAGCAGCAGCAGCAGCAGCAAAGCTCGAATCCCAACGGGCGATACAGTCGAATGTTCCATCTCACGATCGCCAGACGCTAACGATGACAGTGCCACAACAGTCGCGTGTATGTACCACGACGCCACCCACGCGTTATGGCATGGCATGCTGGGAAGCAAAAGCAAAGCACTGTCGCGCACATGATCCTGCGGTCATATGATGTAATGGCGATATCCATGTTAACATCGCATGGTAATTAATCGTGCTGTCCAAAAAGATCGACGCCTAGTGGAGATCGCATATTTGTGATCGACAGCGCCTAGTACCTTAGTCAATCAGCAGCAGCAGCAGCAGCAAAGCTCGAATCCTAACGGGCGACGCAGTCTAATTTTCGATCTCACGATCACCAGACGCTAACGATGACAGTGACACAACAGTCGCGTGTATGTACCGCGACGCCACCCACGTGTTATGGCATGGCATGCTGGGAAGCAAAAAGCGAAGCACTGCGTGTCGCGCACATGATCCTGCGGTCATATGATGTAATGGCGATATCCATGTTAACATCGCATGGTAATTAACCGTGCTGTCCAAAAAGATCGACGCCTAGTGGAGATCGCATATTTGTGATCGACAGCGCCTAGTATATTATCGCATAATGGTGATCAGGATGTTGAGCGAACAACCTAAAATAATTACTATACTGTACCGCGCATCAGCACATACGCGTGATGGGTGATGATGGCAACAAAACGAAAACCTGCCAATCATATCTCGTCACAGCGCCGTTGCGATGAGTGCGTACAGTTTGTAGCCCCAACGTCCTTGTTTAGGGTACTCAACACATGTATTGGGTATAGAGCGAAGATGCCAAGTGACGACACTGCAATGTATCAAAAAAAGGAAGCGTCCGACCGCAATAGACCTGCCGCTGCTCGTGCGTTGAGTGCCTGATCCAAAAAGTTGCTCTCGATCGGGCCGCTGATATGAACGAGATGGCTATTGCGCCCCATTCGAGGGCCCGTCAGACCCCAGCGCGCCAAGCCATGTCTCGGGCCAGTGTCAAATGAAACCTATATATATATTGCAGTGGCTAAAACAGCCGCAGGTTTTTATTACCAAAAAGAAAGAAAATTGTATACGCATCATCATCCACCCGTAAAGGCACATGTTGTTCTTTAAGGGCAATAGACTGCGCCGGTTTACCGGTGTGCTGGAATACCATGTACTGCAAGGGTCGCTGGGAACGCACATATATTGCTGCAATATATAGCGAATCTACAGACACCGCACTGCCAATGGCCAGCATACAGCATTTTACAATTAATAATGTACGCTCGTTTTATTCTATATTTGTCATAAAGACGAGAGGTGAATGCAAAAACCGACAGGGACATTGCACGATACCACACACACACACCAACAGTAGGTTGCCACGCAGGATGGATCTGGTGATGGGACGGCAGGAATCTGAGGGAACGCAGCGTGAGCAGTCTGGGCAGGCCTCCGGCGGAATATGCGCTGCAGGCACGATAGCATCGAGGCTTTTGGAGAGCATGGAGGGTGTGTGGCGGGAGGCGGAGCGTCTGGGCACTGTGGGGGGTCAAGGAAGGGGCACCGCCGAGGCGCGATCTGGGGGGGGCGCGTGCAGGCACAGGCGGGCTCAGCTAGGCAGCGTCAAGTGTCGAGGATATCTTGAATGAGTGAGATGGCCTTTCGTCGCCGGTCCCGGAGGGTGGGGTCTGGACTTAGGAGCAGAATGGGGCCTCACCGGGGCAAGCACTGGCCTTGGCTGAGGGAGGGGTGGCCACCTTGATGCGGGCAAGCAAGCGGGTGGCCGGCCTTCTTGAGGGGGTTGCTGGCATGGGGGGAATTGGTGAGGGTGACGGGGGAGATGTGGGGAGGCTCGCGGGTGGAGCGTTGACACACGCCGGGCCCCTCAGAGCCTGGGGGCCCAGCCCGGCAGCGATGACGACCACTTACAACAGGTTGCACGGCAGCATACGGCATCTCATCAGCTTCTGCACCCACCGGGCGAGGTTGCTGGCCGTGCCGGAACTAACAGTGAGCAGCTGTCGGGAAGGCGACGACTGGATGGTGAAGTGTCGGCCACCAGGAGGGGTTGGGGCACACAGGCAACTGTGGGGATAGGGCCCCAAGTAGGAGCAGTGCTGCACGGCAGCTGTAGGGCAAGTGTGGAGCGCATTGCTTAAGTTTGCAGCTTCCTCGCAAGGCAATCACAGCAAGGGCTTCAGTCATGTTGAGTTGGTGCGGGGGGTAGAGGACTGCAGGCGCAAGTCCGTGGTGGGTGCGCAAGTTTGGATGAGGGCAACCCAGTTTATCATTCTCAGCCCCTTGAGACAGCCCTTGTACATTCTGGCCGTGGCATGGGTGGGCAAGCTCTCTTGAGACCAGGCTCTAGGGCGTGTAGGGGACAGCGGGGTGCTGTGGGATGTGGGCTTGGTGGTGAAGGGGTGGTTCGATTGCCGGAGGTGAGCCGGCTTCAGAGACAAAGCAACAGTGCGCCGGCAGGGCAGTCGCAGACGGGCTCAGGTGGTCCAGTGAGGCTCAGGGAGCAGATGGACGATCCTGCGCGTGAGCTTGGTGGCGGTGGAGATATGGCTTGCGCAGCTCGGGGGGCCGGGATGGCCCCGCTTCAGGCACACGCCAGCAGTGCGCTGGCGTTGCGGATGCAGATGGGCTCGGGTAGCTCAGCGAGGCTCAGGGGGCCCCATTCTTCACGAGTGAGCTCCGGAGATTCCGGATAAGTGTCCCGAAGTGTGTGCTGAATCCTTTGATCCCCGGCGTGGGTACACAGTGCAGCCGGTCTTTTGCGGCTACGGGGTGCCAAAGGATTCGTCGGTACAAGGATAAGCACACGCACACACACAGTGAATGGCATGAGATCAGCCGACAAAAGCCAGCCCACCATCATCCCAGTGGATGTGAGAGGCAAATCAGGAGCAGGGCGGGGCCGTGACAAGATACCACAAACTCATACATACTCCCAACCCGGATGCAAAGCAGCAGGGAAAGATGATGCATTGTGACCGATCATCGCCCAACAATAGTTGGTCCCAGGGTTACGGAGTAAGCGGACCCTGCTGGCATGCCCCCCAGTGGCTCACGGTCGATGGATGGGACCCGTTGGTCCATGGTTATCCCATGAATGCAGTCACACCACAAACACACACATTTATGGACGAGTGCCCCGAAGTGTGTGCTGAATCCTTTGATCCCCGGCGTGGGTACATAGTGCAGTCTCCTGTGGCCATGGGGCGCCAAAGGAGTCGCAATGATAAGCATACAAACACATTCTAGTCACAGTGGAACTCGCAGATATACATTTCTATTCATATTTTGTATATACATTGCATCATTTGCACTCACCATGTTCGTATCTATATGTAATTTATTAATGGTACTATATGCATGCACGATGAGATTACTTGCAGATGCCATCTCTCTTCCATCAACCAATGGCCACGATGGATGCAATTCAGTTGTAACACGTTTCGCCTTATTGTTTCCAGGCGCCCGTGTCGGGATTCTCTAGCTGCATGACGTAATTCATGCCTACTGCTGTTACCACCCTCAGCTTCTTGTGTTAAGGACGGAGGCGTCGCTTATCTTGGACACCTCACCACGGGCTGAAATCTAAGCCCAAACTACATTTTACATCGTCCCAACGAACTACTATGAGCTGGGGGGGGCGGGTAGTTGCTATTGGCTTGTACTAGGCGTGCCATTTTGCGGCCACATGAAAGCGATTTCGGGACTGATGATGCATCTCGTGTCGAAAGCAGTATGCTTGGGCATGCCTTTGTCACCAGCATTGTCCTTTGCTTTCATGGCTGCTACGCGAAATGGCACTGCTGTTTGGCTGGACTTTTCGCTTAGTGCATGCCCATGCACTATCGGGATGAGGAATCTTCCCAGTATCTCAGGACACCATCTCACAAGCCCAACGACTGGAGCTCTCCGAGTTTCCTGAAAGGGAAATATCACATTCTCCAGGGAAACAGCTGTTTACATGTGGGCTCAGACTTCAGCGTCTGCATCACTTTGCCGACGTTCTGAAATAGAGTTCCTCATTGGGGCTAGCATGTCGACGCTGCCACGAGGAACATAACCTGGTCGCATCGTGCCGGCCTGCAGACCTTGCTGCCCCTGTACCTTGGCCATGACACTGACACGGCGCGCCTTCTGAAACACCTTGCCTCGAACCATGGTGGAGGCCTGCAAACAGTGGTGTATCGTCAGAGACCGCGGGCATCCCACATTTGCGCATCTGTCTGACATTCTGGGGGGGAGAGCAAGTGGACGCCGGCAGTGGAAGGCCGTGCCCACACTCACCGTCGCATGGCAGAGTTGCTCACGCATGCGCTCAAAGTGGGGCAGGCATAACCATACCTTGCAACCACATCCCCTGCACAGGAGCCCCAGTGGGCACAACAGCGCACCAGAGAATGAGGTGACCCACCTCGCTCTGGGCGGGAGGACGAGGCGCGTCTGCTGTCTCCGCCATGAACTCATCCAGGTCCAGGGTGTCCTCATCCTCCGACTTGCTCGACTCCAGCTCCCCGCTCTCCGCCATGGACTCTTGCTGTCCCAGCTCCGCAACAGTGTCTTCTTCTTCTGTCTCTATTGTGGGGGCCAGCATGTCGAAGCTGCCATGACCAGTACGACCAGGAACATAACCTGGTCGCATCGTGCCGGCCTGCAGACCTTGCTGCCCCTGTACCTTGGCCATGACACTGACACGGCGCGCCTTCTGAAACACCTTGCCTCGAACCATGGTGGAGGCCTGCAAACAGTGGTGTATCGTCAGAGACCGCGGGCATCCCACATTTGCGCATCTGTCTGACATTCTGGGGGGGAGAGCAAGTGGACGCCGGCAGTGGAAGGCCGTGCCCACACTCACCGTCGCATGGCAGAGTTGCTCACGCATGCGCTCAAAGTGGGGCAGGCATAACCATACCTTGCAACCACATCCCCTGCACAGGAGCCCCAGTGGGCACAACAGCGCACCAGAGAATGAGGTGACCCACCTCGCTCTGGGCGGGAGGACGAGGCGCGTCTGCTGTCTCCGCCATGAACTCATCCAGGTCCAGGGTGTCCTCATCCTCCGACTTGCTCGACTCCAGCTCCCCGCTCTCCGCCATGGACTCTTGCTGTCCCAGCTCCGCAACAGTGTCTTCTTCTTCTGTCTCTATTGTGGGGGCCAGCATGTCGAAGCTGCCATGACCAGTACGACCAGGAACATAACCTGGTCGCATCGTGCCGGCCTGCAGACCTTGCTGCCCCTGTACCTTGGCCATGACACTGACACGGCGCGCCTTCTGAAACACCTTGCCTCGAACCATGGTGGAGGCCTGCAAACAGTGGTGTATCGTCAGAGACCGCGGGCATCCACATTTGCGCATCTGTCTGACATTCTGGGGGGAGAGCAAGTGGACGCCGGCAGTGGAAGGCCGTGCCCACACTCACCGTCGCATGTCAGACTTGCTCACGCATGCGCTCAAAGTGGGACGGGCATAACCATACCTTGCAACCACATCCCCTGCACAGGAGCCCCAGTGGGCACAACAGCGCACCAGCGAATGAGGTGACCCACCTCGCTCTGGGCGCGGGGACGGCGCGTCTGCTGTCTCCGCCACGAACTCATCCAGGTCCAGGGTGTCCTCGTCCTCCCGACTTGCTCGACTCCAGCTCCCGCTCTCCGCCATGAATTCACCCAGGTCCAGGGTGTCCTCATCCTCCGACTCGCTCTTCTCCGGCTCACCGCTCTCCGCCATGAATTCATCCAGGCCCAGGGTGTCCTCATCCTCTGACTCGCTCTTCTCCGCCCCCCCGCTCTCCGCCATGAAGGCGTTCAGATCGTCGCCCTCCGACACGCCCTCCTCCAGCTCCGCAGATTTGTGAGTGGCGAACACCCTCATAATAGACTGCCTCCTCCTGGCAATAGTCTTGAACTTCTCGGGCTTCTCCGTGGACGGCTCTTGCTCAACCTCTGCCGGCTCGGCCGCCTCCTTGTCCCAGGTCTCAAACTTGATGGAGGAGCGCCGCCGCCCAATGAGGCGCAAGGCGGCGTTCGTCTGCTGGGTCTCCTCCCTGGAGGGGCGCCTCACAGGATCCACGTGCTCCTCCTCCTCAGCCTGCACCACCGTTGTCAGCATTCTCTCAAGCCGGCTTCCCTTTGCGACACTCGTCAGCGCACCGGGCACCTTGCCGGCCGCGTCAATCTCCGCGCGCTCCGCCCGCCGCACTGCCAGTGGATTGGTCTCGACGTGCCCCCGGGTCCTGCAGTTCCCCGCCCCTCCCCCGTGGCACCAAGTCGCCCTCCCGCGCACACGCCTCAGCCAGGATCTCACGGGCGTCGCCGTTTTCAATATTGAGATCGAGTTCTATGGAGCAGTGCTCAACGCGCTTTTGAACATCAGATCCATCAGAGGCAGCCATCGGAGGGCTTGGGGCGCCTCGGATAGCTGCAGTGCGCAAACTCAGGGATGCGGGTCCATGGGGGTGGGCATGCGCGCCTCAGGAGGAATCGCATGGTAATAATCATCCCCGTCGTCCCCAGGGGATGTGTCATGGATGTTCATGGGGTTGAGCATCAAGTCGCTGTTACGGCGGCTTCCAATCCTCGACACCCTTTTGCCGCCGTCACCCTGCGGCTCGCCGGCCCTCGCCCCCTCTCTCAGCCCTGAGCTTTCGACCAGTGGCTCTTGGTCGCGCTCTCAGACCCAACCTCGGCCGCATCCAAACCCCCTTCTTCTTCTCCCGGCTCTCACTCCGACTGCCTCAGCCTCACGGTGCAGGAGGCTGCACTCTTGAGGGGACCAATCCGAAAGGCTTCACAGCTTCAAAGGTGCACGGGAACAAGACACCTGACTTCAAATACCTCGTCCCTCGCACCGACTGCGCAGCCTTGACAGAAGCCTCTGCTGCCTCTATCCCCCCAAGAGCCTCGAGAGTTGCAGAGCCGCTCCCGAGCGGCCGGCTCAGAACGGCGGAGATCCATCCCTTGCGGGCATGATCCGATGCCCTGTACCTTCGCTTTGCACAAGGGGTTCTCCGTGAAGTCGTCTTGTGCCGCGTCCTGAGGACAGCCCACCACACGCTCAGTGCGTCCTCTGCTCCGTGCGCGGCGCCTCGGAGCATGGCGCTTCAAACTGCGGCGATCCAAACTGTTCATTGGGTGCACCATCCTGCTGGCGCACACCACACCACGCGGGCCCTCGGGTGACCCTCGGCCGCGCACGACTTCGATGGTCAGTGCATTGTACATCGATGCGAACGCCTTTCCCGCCTCCGACAATGGGAACCTCGATGGGAGGAGAGGGAGTGGTGGACGATCATTCGGATCCTTCGATGTGATCTTTATGACTGGACAGCACAGCTGGCAGATCGGCAGATCGGCAGATGGGCGTCAACGGCACAGCTTCCTGCAGCTCGCATCCGGGGGCCGTAGCGTCCAGGCGGTCTCCCACCTTCACGTCGACGTCCCTGAAGATGCGCGCAGGCGGGAGGTCTCGGTCGCGCCAGTGCCGCACCAGCAGCGCTCCCAAGAGCACCAGGACCACCGCCCCGCCCACCGCGCCGCCGATTATGATCGGCACCCCAGCTGCGGAGGATCCTGACCCTCCATCCTCGTCGTCTACCGCGGTGCCTGTCAGTACATCGCTTCCATTGCCGGCTGGCGCCGGCGTCGGGGGGGGTGGCGGAGAATACCCTGGAGTCAAGGGCGATTGGACCGGCTCCGGCACTGGCAGGAGGGGTGCAGGTGAAGGCGGAGCGGATGCCGCCGGTGGCGGCGGAAGTGCATACGTGGCAGGGGGCACAGAGGGCGTTGATATAGGCGGAAGGGAAGGGGGTTGCAGCAACTGCGGTGAAGAGGCTGGAGCAGGCATGGGCGGTGATGATGGTGGAGGCGATGCCGGCACGGGAGGTGGCGGGGAGACGATAACGGTGGTGGTGTAGTTGGCCACCTCGGGGGTGCCATAGGCGGCGGTGAAGTTCTCCGAAAATACTGCAGTGCTGTTCTCGGCCATGAGGGCCGTCTCGAGCGTCGCCGCATCCTCCACGCTGCTTGTGTATGTCACCTCGCAGTCCACCTGCACAACCCGACCCACTGAATTTAGCATGCAGCCCACGTTGGGCAGGGGGTTTGGGTAGCAAGCGAGGTGGGGCAGCAGGGTGGGGCAGCGGCGGCGGGTGCGGATGCAGGCACGGCGGCGGCGCGCACCGCCACGCTGCCCGGTGCAATGCGGGTGACCGCAACCATCGTCGTGCCAACTTCCGCCAGCCGTGCGATCTCCTCGCAGTACATTTCGATGAAGGTCACCTGGCGTCACACGGAGGAGTCACGTCACCCCCAGGGCAGCCCGGCTGAAGCTCAAGCACCTGTCGCTGTGATTGAGGGCAGCGCCCGCTCGATCCATAATAAAATGCGGCGGACGTGATGGCATGTTACATCGCACCGCCGAGCACTTCATGACACGCGCGCGGGGGTTAGAGAGGTGAAACGACGCCACGGGAAGGGGCTCACCTTGTAGGTGTGATCGTCGAATTCCGCAATATCTTGCTGGAAAAGTGTGGTCACGTTCACCACCGCCAGTAGCTGAGGGGGAGCTGGTGGCATAGGCGGTGGCGAGAGAGGTGGAAGTTGCTGCTCCTGAGGCGGTGACAGAGGAGGTGGTGACAGGGGAGGTGGCAGAGGCGGTGACAGGGGAGGTGGTAACAGAGGAGGCGGTGACAGGGGAGGTGGTGACAGAGGTACTGAGGCCGGTGGCAGCGGCAAAAGAGGCAGCAGGGGGACGGGCTGGGGAGGTGATGAGGGAGACGGTGGCACTACGGGAGGGAGGGAGGTGCCATTAGTGCGATTGGAGTCTGGCAGTGGCGATGGAGGAGGCATGCCGGATGTCTGATTAGAGGGCAGCGGGAAGGAGGGCGGCGCTGAGGGCGGGGAGGAAGGCAGAGGGGGAAAGGCCGGTAAAGAGGGCGGCGGAGAGGGTGGTGCGGACGGTGGGGATAAGCGTGGCGGTGGCATGGGCAGGGAAGAGTTCGGTGGGGAGTACGGTGCAGGAGTCTGGGGTGAAGAGGGTGGTGGAATGGGCAATGTTAAGGGTGGCTGCAAAGGAGGTGTGGAGGGTGGTACAGAAGGTGGGGGCGAAGATGGCGGTGAGATCGGCAGGGAAGAGTTCGGTGGGGAGTATGGTGCAGGGGTTTGGGGTGAAGAGGGTGGTGGAATGGGCAATGTTAAGGGTGGCTGCGATGGTGGTGTGGAGGGTGGGGCAGGGTTGGGGGTGGAGAGGGCGGTAGTATGGGTGGTGAAGTGTCCGGTTGCGATGGTCGTGTGGAGGGTGGTGCGGAAGGTGAGGGCGAAGACGGCGGTGCGATCGGCAGGGAAGAGTTTGGTGGGGAGTATAGTTCAGGGGTTGGGGGTAAAGAGGGCGGTGGAATGGGCGATGAAGTGTCAGGCTGCGATGGAGGTGTGGAGGGTGGTTTTGAGGGTGGGGGTAAAGAAGGCGGTGGAAGGAGCAGGAAGAGTTCGGTGGGGAGTATGGTGCAGGGTTTGGGGGTGAGGAAGGCGGTGGTATGGGCAGTGAAGTATCCGGCTGCGATGGCAGTGTGGAGGCAGGGCAGGTGGGGCAAGCAAGGCGGTGGTATGGGCAGTGAAGCATAAGGCTGGAGAGTATGGTGCGGAGGGTGGGGGTAAAGACTCACTGTGGGATGGGCGGTGTTAAGGGTGGCTGGGATGGTAGTGTCAAGGGTGGTGCGGAGGGTGGGGGTGAAGGGTGGTGGACGGGCAGTGGAGGTCCGGTTGCGATGGTGGTGGAGGGGGAGGTAAGAAGGCGGAGGGATGGGCGGTGTTGGGTGGCTGCGATGGTGGTGTTGAGGGTGGTGCGGAAGGTGGGGGTGAAGAGGGTGGCAGAAGGGGCAGTGAAGCGTTTTGTGGAGGGTATGGTGCAGGTGATGGGGGTAAAGAAGGCGGTGATATGGGTAGTGGAG
>LGRX02002198.1:29734-39740 GCA_001247695.2 Cymbomonas tetramitiformis
GAAGGTGGTGCGGAAGGTGGGGGCGAAGTTGGAGGCGCCTCGCAGTAGGTGGTGGGGAGTGAGACTGTGGTGAGGGCGTCGAAGGTGTACCCCTGGGCGCCAAAGGGGTCTGCAGTTGAGCCGAAGAAAGGGAACTGCCGCTCAGTGGAAGTTGCGCCGGAAGAGTCGAACGTTTTCATGAGGGCCGCCACACCCACATCCTCCGCCACAAAGCTCCCGCAGTTGCCTGCGCCCATCGCCACAGCTTCGTAGGCGCCATTCCCGATACTCACCGCCGTGACCACCATGCCGTCGGAACTGGGGTAGGCGTCATCGCCTACCACGAAACTCATATTCAGGTTGAGCTCAGTGGACACCTCCAGCCGAACCTCCACCTGCTCTGCCGCTGGTGCCTCGCCCGACTGGTCCACCACGGACACTGTGAGCACCAGCCGGGTGCCATTCGCGCCCTCGTCCACCGCAGCCACTGCGGACACGCCACCTGGCGGCACTTGGAGGAACGGGTAGTACTTCTGGCGGGCCCGCAGCAGGTACAGCGCGTCCGCGGCGGTTGGGCACGGGGCGCCATACTCCGAGGGGGTGCACCCGAGCGCCGCGCGGTCCGAGTCAGCGCGCAGGTGGTCCATCGTCGGGTCCATCTGCTGGCGCTGGAACGCCCCCAGTCCGCTCAGGTCGGTGTACCCGTCGAAGCGCGCCAGGTGGCGCTGAACAAACAGCACGTCCGAGACATCGAAGGCGCAGTCAGCATTGGCATCCCCGCGGACCTCGCACTCCTGGAGCGCCTGGCGGGCTGCGCCGTGCCACCTGGCAGCGACGACTCCCATGGACCGAATGTTCTTCGGGATCCGGTAATGCTCCGTGCGGGCGAGCATGCTGCGGCGCCGTTTGTTACTGCCGTGGATCAGCAGGTCTCCGGCACCGGCCACCATAGTGGCATTGCCCTTGTCGTCATCTGCGGAGTCCGCTCGGATCATCACCTCGATATCTGCGACGAGACCGGTCAGTGCGGATGTGTCACCCGCCACCGCAAGGAGCGTGACGGTGGCAATGCTAACAGCAGCGCCCTGCACGGTGGAGGTGGCCTGGCTACCCAGCAGCAGCACCTCCTCTGCCGGGTCACCGATGGTACAGAACAGGCCATATTCCGCCCAGTCCGATCCAGCGTTGCAGGCGGTGGCCGTGAGGAGGGCTGCGTCGAGCCGTATGACCACCTGGAAGGACAGGAGGTAGGCGGAGGCGGAGTTGACGCGCACCGCCACGTCGAAGGACTCCCCGGCGCTGACGGCAGGTAGCTGCAGGCCGTGCTGCATGCCCAGGTCCACGTCGCCCAGCTCCGGCTCCAGGTTGGCGTACAGCGTGTCATTGGCAGCAGCGGTGTCATCGACGGTGCCGTCCGCGCAAGTGGAGCTGACGGTGAGAATCACACCGCTGTGGTGGTTGCCCACCAGGGTCGCCACGCCCTCCTCGTTCACGTTCACCGCCTCTGGCTCTGAGCTGTCGAACGCAAGGTACATGCTCGGTGTGAGCCAAGACGACGGGATAGCACTGTGGTCCAGCGCATCCGGGAACTGTGTGCCGTCGTCGAAGATTGCCGTCACCGCCAGCCGCTGCTGCGACCCGGTCACCCCGACGAAGGTGCCTTGCGAGCCCCACACCGTCGCATGCTCCAGCTGCGTCACCCGCGCCGGCGCAGGCGTCACCGTCATATTGACCACCTCAGAGGAGTGGCTGTTCCAGGAGGCGAGCAACTCGCATGCGCCCGGACTCACGGACACCAGCAGCGACGGCCCAACCTCCACCACGGCAGCGTCGGAGGAGGCAACCTGCGCCTCCGAGGTCACGTCGTAGGCACTGCCGTCCGATAGCACCGCGCTCACCTCGGATGAGGCGCGCTGGTACTGCCCGCTGCAGTGGACCTGCCGAAGCACCGTGGTGGCCACGTCAGCACTGCCCGCAAAAGCTGGGTATGGGCGCGCTGCCAGCTGGAGCCCATCCAGCTGGACAAGCGTGACCTGCACCCGGGCGCTCAGGTCCACTGCGGCGGCGTAGTCCACAAAGGTCGCAAGCACCTCTACACTGCCGTGCCCTGTCGCCCCGGAGGCGCTGCTGAGGGTGTGGCTCGCGGCCTCGAGCGAGGCGAGGTGCGACCCACTGAGCACCGTCAGGTTGGTGCGCGAATCTGCTGACATGTCGCGTGTGGTACCATCATCGAAGTGCAATGTCACCTTGAGCACCGCGCTGGTGGGGATGCTCACAGGGGCATCTGCAGCGGCGTCCTCGGACCGCGCAATGCGTGCATTGTCCGCCGTCAAGGTCACCGACACCGGGGCTGCCATGTCCAGCAGGACATTCGCACTACCGGTCGCGAGCACTGCCCCACTGCACTGGTCCTGCCACACCCCCGTCAGCATGGGGCCGAGTGCCCACTCGGCCCCCGCCATCACCTCGCCTACCATCAGCCCGCGCTCCTGCGCCACACCCAGCTGGCGCTCGTACCCGGCCGCCACGGATACGTTCAGCCCGTCCTGTGGAAGCAGCGTCTGCCACGTGTCATCGCTTAGCCGCGCCCAGAAGAACACAGGCCCGCGCTGGCCCTCGGCCGAGAGCACCTGCTGGAGCGTCGCCTTTAGGCTGAGGCTGCTGGCCGGGTCGAGGTCCACCGTGGTGACACCAGCTGTGTCCCACACAGCACCGGTGATCAGCTCCCCGACCAACTCCTCCACGGTCACTGTTGCCGTGCTCGACACCGTCATTACGACATCGATGGTCGGGATATCCAAGCTCGAGGTTGAGGGGGACACCAGCGCCACCCCGTCCCCCCGCCCGTGCACCAGCCTGCCTGCCACCTCGGCCACGGTAGAGTCGTTGGAGGCGAGGGCCACGAGGCACGAGCCCTCCACAGGGAGGTCAGGCAGGTCGGCGCCGCCGAAGTGCACTACGGCGGCCAGCTGGGCGGTCTGATAGAGCGCTGAGCCGCACGCCGCTGGGTCCTGTGCATCCTGGATCCGAGCGAGCGTGGCGTGGGCGGCCGTGAGGTTGACCAGGGTGGGGAACCACACTCTGAACTTCAGCGTGGCCGCGTGCGCCGCATGCTTCACAGTGACATGCAGCGCCGCAGCTCCGGCGCCGTGCTGCGACCCCACCTCCAAGCTGCCGCTCCCAAGAGTTGCCACTGAGTTTGAGGTGGAGTTGTCTGTAAAGCTGCAGGAGACATCGCTCCCGTCTTGGAGGACCTGGTCCGAGCCGGAGGAGTACACCGCCATGCTGGTGATGGAAGAGGCGGCGCTGCTCTGATCGAGATGGGCGGTGTTGAACAGCTCCGCGGAGGCTGCGTATGCAAAGATGCCCACCACCGCGGGCTCCTCCACTGTGAGCTGGGCCGCGGTCTGCGCCCCGTCCAGCGCGCCGTTCACCTGCGCGGCGGCGTCACGCAGGAAGGTGAAGGACCCGGCGTTCACCATCTCCGTCACCACGCACGACATCACGCCGGTGGTCGTCCCTGGGGCCGCTGCGCTGCTGACGCTAAAAGTGAACTGCGCCAGCTCCACCGCATCGCCCGTGGTGCTCGCGTCAGTGGCTTGGTCCGAGGACCCGGTGACTAGGTACGTTACGGTGCCAGCATCAGGGTCTCCGTTGACCACAGGTGCATTGTAGAGTGAGCTCGAGGTGTATGACACATACGCCAGCACTCCCACCGTGTACTTGAGCTCGAGGGTGAAGGCCTCCAGGGCATACCCCCCGGTGTTGGCGGTTGCCTGCGCCGGCGATACCTCCCCGCTGCCAAACAGTGAGCCTCCGCCCGGAAGCAGGTCGTCACAGCATGCAGGCTTGCGCTCGGCGCGCGCAAACACAAATGCGGCACACGCGGCGCGGCACAGAGAGCGCCCCTGCTGCAAGGCCATTCTGCGCGGATCGACGGCTGCTGCAAGGCCATTCTGCGCGGATCGACGGGAAGCAGCAGCTGCAGGAGTCGACGCCTGCGCAACGGGGCCGGGCATTGGGCAGGGAGGACCCTAGGGCGCTCGGGTGAGGCCAAAGGCGTCACCTTGCTGACAAAGTATTCGCCCTGCAGCCGGGGGCCCATTGGCATCGTCAGCACAACGCCCGCCCCTGCCAGCGCCGTGTACGCCGGCAGCCGCGCTAGAACCAGCTCCATGGCCTCGCCCACCGCTGCGGAGACCCACGCCTCGTACTTGAAGGCCACGCTGACCGTCACGCCGACGTCCTCGGCGGCAGAGAACCAGCCCAGGAGGCCCGAGCCATCATCAGTACAGTCAGCCGCGCCGGAGGCGGCGTCTGGCGTGGCGCAGCTGCCGTCGAGACGAAGCTGGGCGCCGCTGCTCCCGGCGAGCTCCAGGGACACCAGGAGAGAAGAGAGATCCACCTGCGCCCTCCCTCCGCAACACCGCGCGGTGAGCATCTTGCAACGGCACCAGGCGCAGCAGGCTCGAGCAATGGACGCCCTTAAAGTGTGCGCAAAGTGCGTTTGGGGCCTCCGAGAAGTTTGCCTCCACAACCACACCAACAAAGCGGGAAGAGTCGGAGGCGCCAGCAGCACCTGAGGGCGGCCGACTGCGTCGCGCACGTGGTAGTGCAGGCTCAAGCTGCTCTTGTCCTGGTACAGCGTTGCGGTGCGGAGAATCGCAGCGACCTCCGCCGCGGGCTCGTGGGCGGTCACCACGGCCGCGCTCTGCTGCCCCGTGAACCCCGCGGCCGCCAGGTCCACGTCCTCCGAGCCGCATTCATCCCGCACCCCGAGCAGCAGCTCCGCAGTCACCTCGCTCCCGGGTGGCTGGGCGTTGAAGCTGCGGAAGCGGCGCGTCACTTCGGGGCTGGTGCCCACTGCGGTATGGGCGGAGGCTGGATATCCTGGCGAGCCCGACTGTAGGCGCAGCAGAGGCCTAGCCTTGGATAGCACCGAGACGGGAGGAGGCGGCGGGGACATTGGTAGTGAAGGAGGAGGCAAAGGGGGCATGGATGGGGATGGTGGTGACGGCAATGATGGGTGTGGTGGTGGGTATGGAAGAGGAGGGGGAAGAGGTGGAGGTTCGGCAGGAACTGAGTACGGGGGCAGAGGTGGAGGCGAATACGGGTTCGGAACGGACACATTAGCACCAAGACCGTTGATGGGGACGAAATACGACGCCAAGCTATTGCGGCTAAAAATGGACTCGGCGTCTGACATCACCACCTCCGCGAAGCGCGTCGCGTTCGCGGCCAGCCCCGCAGGGAACCACTGCCCCGCGGGAACCCCGATCTTGTAGCTGCCCATGTTGTACATCTCATACACCACGACTTGGTCACTGGTGCCACCGATGTACCGCGCAACATCCGACCTGCCAGGCCCCCCAACGACCATCCAAACCCAACCCCACATGAATGCAGCAGGACAGCAATGCAACGCGAGTGGGACGCCCCGTCATGCAGCAAACTTCCCGTGAACCAACCGCCATCGTGTCCAAGCAGGCCACGTACCAGATGCTATTGTGTCTAAGCGAACATCCAAACCACATGCCATCATGTCTAAGCGAGCCACGGAACACACCACAGATCCTGCAACCCCCCTTACACAGCCCACAGTCCCCACGGACCACAGATCGCCAGCCCTTGCAGCCCACAGTCCCCACGGACCACCACAAGATCCCATAGCCCCCTTACCCACGGCCCACAGTCCCCACGGACCACCACAGATCCGCAGCCCCCCTTACACAGCCCACAGTCCCCACGGACCACCACAGATCCCGCGCAGCCCCTTGCACAGCCCACAGTCCCCCACGGACCACCACAGATCCCGCAAGCCCCCTTACACAGCCCACAGTCCCCACGGATCACCACAGATCCACCCAACCCCCACACAGCCCACAGTCCCCACGGACCACCACGAATCCACTTAAGCCCTTACACAGCCCACAGTCCCAGTTTACCACAGATCCGCAGCCCCTTGCACAGCCCACGGTCCCACGGGACCACCACCCAGATCCTGCAACCCCCGCCCACTGGCCGGTCCCCACGGACCACCACAGATCCCGCAACCTTCCCCCCTTGCAGCCCCTGATCCCCCACGGGACCACCACAGAATCGCAGCCCCGCTGCACAGCCTAGTCCCACGGGGACCACCACAGATCAAAAAATGGTGCAGCACATTGGAGACGATTTCGGAGCGCATCGGAAAAGGGATGGCTAGGAGGGTGGCAAGGCATATACTGAGGGAGCTCACGTGTAACCATCCACGAGGCGGCATAATGCGGATTCAAAGAGTCTTTAGCTTCCAGAAATGGACATCAGGGTCTCCACCATGAGGCACACACAAACCAACCGAGGGGTGGAGAAGGAGGGAGCTAGGGAATAGGCGGGAATAGGGAAGCTGAAGGAGACGGAGGTCTTGGTGGCGAGGGGGTTAGAGAGGGAAGGAGGTGAGGGTGAGAGGTTGTGGTCTTGGTGGGGGAGAGAGGGGAGGAGAGCGGTAGTGGAGACAAGGTGGGGAAGGGGGCAAGAGAGATGGTGGGCACAAAAGTCACTTGCCAGGGTGGGCTCGAGGAGTCGAGAGGAAGCGGCCGGTGGAGTGAGGGGGCAAGGGGAGGAGGCAAAGGGCACGCATCTTCAAAAAAAATGTGCGTGGAAGCTCCCTCGCAGCTACTCTTGCCACCATGCATAGCGATGCACGTGCCGTCCTCTGCATTGCTCTCGGCACCGCACCAGCCGCAGGGGGATTCCGAGGATGGGCTGCAAGCATCGCAGTCATGCCCGAGGGCCTCGCAGTGCGCGCTGCAACTCTGGGTGCAAATCTGAGACGCCGTCTCCTCCGCTCCCCCAGCGCCTCTCCCGAAATCAGTGCCCAACTTCGACCGCACCCTCTCCTCTGCTCCCTCAGCGCCTCTCCCAAACGCAGTGTCCCCCTTTCGCTCATCTCTCGCAGTGAAGGCGTGTGCAGACCGTGCAAAAGTGTGGAGGCCCTCGGCCATTCCGAGGAAAGTCGCGCCCGCATGAGGCCGTTCCGGAGCCGGTACCACAGGTGGCACGGATTGGATCCAGTTGCAGCCCAGAAGATGGCCGGTGGAGATTCAACTGATTGGTGGAGGTCCGCGTGAGACCTGTAGGTGGGTTACAACCGCGTGAGACCTGTAGGTGGGTTACAACTCATTGGGTGGAGGTCATGTGAGACCTGTAGGTGGGTTACAACTCATTGGTGGAGGTCAGCGTGAGACCTGTAGGTGGGTTACAACTCATTGGTGGAGGTCCGCGTGAGACCTGTAGGTGGGTTACAACTCATTGGTGGAGGTCCGCGTGAGACCTGTAGGTGGGTTACAACTCATTGGTGGAGAGTCCGCGTGAGACCTGTAGGTGGGTTACAACTCATTGGTGGAGGTCCGCGTGAGACCTGTAGGTGGGTTACAACTTATTGGTGGAGTCAGCGTGAGACCTGTAGGTGGGTTACAACTCATTGGTGGAGGTCCGCGTGAGACCTGGCGCGTGAGACCTGTAACAACTTATTGGTGGAGGTCGCGTGAGACCTGTAGGTGGGTTACAACTCATTGGTGGAGGTCCGCGTGAGACCTGTAGGTGGGTTATAACTCATTGGTGGAGGTCCGCGTGAGACCTGTAGGTGGGTTACAACGCACCTGCAAGCCTTCGCTCAGCACAGCGTCGCTGGGCACCACAATGCGCCGCATGCTCTTGTCCGTCTCATTGAAGCTCATCACTGTTCACCAGCAACGAGCACCCTCGAGCAATCCCCAGTCTCAAAGCAAGTGAGCGAGCCTGGCCACCAGGCTGTGCCTCACATAATACGCTTCCATGCGTGCGACCGAAACATACAGAAACGGCAGCACCGCTGTGCCTCGCGTCACACGCTTCCATGCGTGCGACCTAAACATGCACAAATAGCAGTGAGGCAGAGCCTCGCGTAACACACTGCCATGCGTGCTCCCTGTATAGGGCCTGTGTAACGGAGAGAGTAAAACAGGGCCTGGCGGTATCTGCGTCACGGGGAAAATTATGACCGGAGCAGTCGGCATCTGTGGAGAAGTGCGTGTGTGGGGCTGGCGCTGTCATCCATGCAGAGGAGGCGCCTGGTTGGATGGAGCAGGATCGGGGCGCAGCAGTGGATTTCCAGGTGGCATCAGAAAATTGGCCACGCTTGTGCCAGGAGGTGGGCGCGGGCTGGGGGCCTTATCGTAGGCGGCCTACCGTGGAATTCAGTTATGTTTTCCAGCTCGTACGCTGTTATGTCCACGCAGTAGTCAGTCGTCGGCAGAGGCCCCTGCGATCCGCCGCCCACCCGTGCGACCCCGGCCGTGTTGGCAAGCGACATCGTAGCGCCTCTGATCTGCAGAGGGTTTACTATTCTCTCAAAATCGCGTACATCATCATCAGCGTTGATCTCAACAGTTGTCTATACGGCTCAGCACCGCGGCGGCCCCTGTGAGACGTCGTGAAGCTGCGGTCAGGGCCACTGCCATTAGACCCCCTCCGTCTCCTCTCCTCCGAGGCACCGCTTGCCTCCAATAACCTCATCTCCTGTGGCATGGTAGCGGGTCCTTCGCCTTCCCTCACAGGACGCTCTGTTCCCAGACGTGAGAGGCAAGGAAAGCGCGACGTGGTACACAGGTTAGGGCACACAGAACTGTTATCTACGTACAGCATCTGGAGATGCCCAAATCATCCGGGCCGGCCGCCGCGTGGAACAGCAGGAAATTATGCATGGGCACTGAACAGCACACGGAAAGTATCCACGAGCACCGGATGGCACGCGGAAAAGTGGCGCCACAAGTGAGTGACTCGTCTGCTTACCGCATACCCTCAGCTGAAGTCCGTCAGCAGCCGCAGTTGGTCAGATTCGCAGGTACGTCACGTATGTAATCCTGCAGGGGTCCAGGTGTGGGGGGCGGGGGCTCACTAAGAGGAGGCCGTTGCCATAGTGCGGGCCCCACTTCCAGGCGAAGGTGCCCCGTCCACTCGGCTGGTCGAAACTGTAGCAGTCGTAGTAGCCATTATCGTAGCCCAGGCAGTGGTCCCCGGTGGTTTGACTCTTGGACCAGTCTGTGCCACGCCCCCCGTTCCCCGTACTCCCCTCACCTCACCGCCCTCCCGGACCCCAACGTAAAAGGGGCGCCCGACGCGGACCGAGGGTGCACAACCTAAATTACCTCAGAGATGTGGGTCATGGCATAGAAAGGAGTCGCCCTACTGCGCACTCGTCGCGAGCAGTAAATCGTGGCGTGACCAAGACACCAAAGGAGATGAGGGGCATGGAGGGCAAAAACTGAGGTGACCACCTGACCGGCCCCCTCCGCAGCTACAGCATGCGGTGCGTGCGTTGTAGCCATCATAAGCATAATCATTTAAGGAACCCCAGTCGGGGATCCACCCTGCACCATCCAAGCCCCTGCCAAGCGTTACAAGCCGCCCTGCACTCCATCCAAGCCCCTGCCAAGCGCAAGCCGCCCTGCACTCCATCCAAGCCCCCGCCAAGCTGCCATGTCGCCCCTGCACTCCATCCAAGCCCTGCCAAGCGTTACAAGCCGCCCTGCACCATCCAAGCCCCTGCCAAGTGTTACAAGCCGCCCTGCACCCATCCAAGCCCCACAGCATAAGCCGCTCTGCACTCCATCCAAGCCCCCGCCAAGCTGCCATGTCGCCCTGCACTCCATCCAAGCCCCTGCCAAGCTGCCATGTCACTCTGCACTCCATCCAAGCTCCCTGCCAAGCCGCCACAAGCCGCCCTGCACTCCATCCAAGCCCCTGCCAAGCTGCCATAAGCCGCCCTGCACTCCATCCAAGCCCCTGCCAAGCGTTACAAGCCGCCCTGCACTCCATCCAAGCCCCTGCCAAGTGTTACAAGCCGCCCATCTCCAAGTCTGCATGAAAGTGTCATTGCAGCCGGAGCAGGTGGTTGAGGTTGTGAGAACTTCGAGGCATCCGTAGCGAGAACAAGGTTGCAGTTGAGCGTTCTAGGAGCGGGGGAACCGTGCACCGAGAACAAGGTTGCAGTTGAGCGATCTAGGAG
>LGRX02002198.1:41539-69179 GCA_001247695.2 Cymbomonas tetramitiformis
GGGAGCCGTGCACCGAGAACAAGGTTGCACTTGAGCGCTCGAGGAGCGGGGGGAACCGTGCACCGAGAACAAGGTTGCAGTTGAGCGCTGTAGGAGCGGGGGAACTGTGTGTTGGAAGTTCGAAGAACCGTCTAAGTGGTCCTAAGGCACGGTGGCACGGCGCAGCGCCATTGGAACGCCGCTGGTCCACAGAAGCGCAGAGAGGCCGCGCCGCCACCTGTCGCAGAGATATCTAAAGGCAACCGCCCACGCCAGCGAGGACAACATACGTCTTCGCTCCCGAGGGGCTTGTTTGGCGGAAGGCCCCACCAGTGCCCTGAGTGCCGGACTCGGTGCAGTAATTGTTTTCCACGTAAGCAGCACAATCGTCCATACTAAGATCAGACCAGTTTTCTGGATAATCGCGGCAGCCGATATTGTATTCGTCTTCGTCTCGATGCCAGTTGTCCGCCAGCTCGAGCTGCATTTCCTTGCTCGCGGACTCTGGCGAGATGCGCAGTTCTATCCGGGCACCACCCCTGTGCGCCAGCAGAGGCGGGGCTCCCACTGTCAGAACAGTGCGACGCTAAGCACTGAAACCCAAGCACTGCATGCCTTGTTTGGACGCAGACCGATCACAGACTGCTCAGTTGGCTCCGCATGAACGGGGTTCTGGCTGCCGAACGACCCTCAGCCGACTGTCTGCTGCAGCGTAAAGCCTTGTTCTCTACTAGGCGTACCAACCAACAACGGAGGAGAACAGGTGCTTCGTGCACTTACTGTTTTATGCACTTAAACCCCGCGATGATGGCGGCCTCCCCAGAGCAAAAGAGACGCCTCTCTGGCGTGCCTTGAAGTGCTCAGAGGCGCATTTTAAGTGAGCTGCCTTGCAGCTGCAAAGGGATACCCATCTGCGCCGGTGCGAACGAGCGAAGTGTGGCAGCGCGCGCGCGCCAAGAAACAGGAGCACAGTGAGCGTGGACGAACCCGGTGCCGTCACCAGCCTTGTCCCACACCATGGCCAGGAACACCTCGCCGTCTTCATGAACTACAAAGTAGATGAGCGCAGCATCTGGGTACTGCGAAGGTACGATTGTTGGGCTCAGTATTCAGTAAAGAGCGCTGGCGCTTCGGCCGCTCCGGGCCTTGCTAGGTTCCACCCCCTCCTCCACTCGTGCATTTCTGCGGCTCCAGTTCTTTCCAAGACTTAGCAGGACCGCCCCAGGAGGAGGTTCCGCGGCCCCCACACTACTGCACGGCTCACGCACTGCTGCTATCAAAGCCGAAGTGGCATATTCGCGTGATTGTTGTTCAAGCTCAAGGGAGAAATTTTCGAAGCAGTGGAGAGCAACTGCTTGCTGCGAGAGGGCGTGTTACCTCGTAGCCGGTGTTGGATGCATATCGGTTCGGGTAGTCGTATGCGTAGAAAGCTCGTTCCCCCTCGTAATAATCATAGCAATCCCATTCACTTAAAGTGCTTAGAGTCACATACTGAGGATAATCGATAAATCTTGGGAGGCCAGTAGGGTCGTTGGATATCGATCCACAAGTGCCGTTTAACACCTGCGTGGGGTGACACACACGTGCACTCCATTTATACACTTACTTAGCCTGAGCGCCACCCGCAACCGGCCTTCTATAGCCTCGATAGGACGCATTGCTCATCTCACGACCTAAATCTTTTCGTAGCACTCTGAAAGGTCCTCGCGTTGAGTCTCCGTACAGAACCTCGCCCTGTTCAACTATGCGCAAAACACTGTTGTAACTCTATTCCAGTTCTAAAAGTGAACCTCCTAAACAAAGGGTTGCGGCTTTGGGGTGCAACGCACCTTAGCATGCTTCTCCGGAAAAGCTGTCGCCGGATGCAGTAACTCGTTCGTCTGTAGCAGAAGCACAGCACGTTTGTGCTTTTCGTTAGTGGGCGCATGATAGGGTTTAGGGATGTCCAACGAATTTCCACCCACGGGTTGGGATACCTGCACATGCACGCGTGTGTGGGTGTGCATGTGCGCATGTGTGTGTGTGTGTGGGTGTGTGTGTGGGTGTGCGTGTGCGCGTGCGCGCGTGCGTTTCTCCATGTGTATCGAGGATACCTGTACAGCATTCTTCCCGAAGTCCTGAGTGTACGACACATCGTAGCAATACTCTTGAGCACCTGCAAACATCACGATGAGCCAGGAGGCAACAGATTCTGAGCTCAAAGTGATTCGCGTAAAGCCAGGGTGGCAACAACCTACAAAGCACTTTACGTCGCTTCCAAGGAAACCGCAAGCACGCTGTAATAATCAAATGGTGACTCCCCGAGTTATTCAAATCTCACGTTTGCACGTAACAGTCTTATCGTTCAACGTGGAAGTCCGGCATACGGCTGAGGATGACTCCCGTTGCTTTTCAAAAATCAAACGAATTATTAACACTTGTAGCAAAAAACTTACCGGCTGAGCGAGGCCGCAGCAGCCCCAACGCTAAGATAAGAATCTTCGACGTGACCGTCATTATTTGCGCCAGCTGCACTTCGAAATGGCCATCATCTTGCACAGTCACAGTATACTGTTTTCAGCGAAATCATAAATACTGGAAACATTTAGCGCATGCCTGAAGATGAAATCACAAGACCTATCGAATGGGTTCAAGAGATAGAGAAGAAGTTAGTCGTTTAACAGTCGAGTGACACAGTCACTCTACTCGTTAGAACGGCAGCGGCATCGCGATCGGCATGCGATGGGCAGTTGGGCACGTCGGCAAAAGCTGTAGCCTGGGAGAGTTTAGCTTGTTCTCGACCAATGGAATGCCTGAAGTTTAACTTCGAAAGTTAAACTTCAGGCATTCCATTGGCCCTCGAGTTAAACTCTCCAACGTGTCATGTACAAGTATTGACGGTCACGATGTTGGCAATCTGTTTTCACAGAAGACAATATTTTCTTGGTTTCCTCAAAAAATTCAGACCGAGAGGCCATGGCCATGGCCAGACGAGACGGAGAGACAGACGGAAGATGAACTGACGAGGCCGGTGTGGACTGAGGTCAGGTGTTCGACGCTTATCCTCTACAGTGACCGTGTGCATTATGACGTGTGTGCATTATGACGCACATTACGTTTGCCTATTTTAAGGCCATCTGCTTGATCGGATGGGTACAAAGCACCATACCGGCATTTGACCAATTCGATTCCCTACAAAATGATACCTTGGCGGGCGTATTTGAGCCAATATATCGAAAGTTATCGCTGAAACCCTGCAAGAAAACATAAAAAAAACATGGTCCACGGAACTGGGAAGAAAGGAGCCCAAGGCAGAAAAGATCGAGATAAACAATATGAGCTGGCAATCGAGTTTTGCACAGAGAAATATTGCAGTGCACAAGTTGCCGTAAACACTGGTACTGGAATATCCCGGTTCAAGATATCAGACAGTCAGTGAACCAATATAGATAAACTCGTATAAGAAATGAACCCTAAGCTAGATATATCCGGAACGGTCACGGAGTCGGAACCGGTCTCGAGTCTAGCTACCTATGACACTCGGTGTGTCACAGCACAGGCTTACGGATCAGTCACGGTCCAGTGTTGGCTACCTAGGAATCTGTCATAGGGGCCTGCACCGGGACTCCCGGTCAGGGCTGCATATACAGATTTCAGCACACCACCCCAGCACTGTGGGTGGTGACTGACAGGTAAGTCAGAGAAGTTAAGATAAGTTAGGGCAGGAGCTAGGGTGACAAACCTAACTGCTAATCCAACTGTGCTATTCTGATACACAAATTGAAACCCTCTAGCTAGCACAAGTGCAGAAACCTACGGGTAAGGAGCTCCCGCTAAACAACTGAAAGGCACTGTGTAAGCAAATCAGATTGAAGATTGTAGATGTCAAAGCAAAGCATAAACCAAATTGAAGACCACGTTGAGGTCAAAGCACATCTCAGCACACCACCAGTCAACCAGAGTGGTGTACTGCCAGAGCCAAACAGAAAACTACTCGGGGTCAAAGTCCAGATGGGCACCGTCACCACAATGTACACGGTGGCAGCTTGCAGCACTGCTCTCCAGTGGGTCAGGCGGCCGGTGAACCACCGTCGCAGCACCCTGACAGAGACAGTGAAATGAGCGGTGGGTATAACGGACGACGGTGGGTTATACGCGTGCTTTTTACAGTCTCCACAAACTCTGTGAAGCTGGGACGAGGTGCTCGGGTGATTCACAGTCTAAGATACATGAAAATAAAATACAGGGGTTTTATTTTCCCCACCACTGATGACAGGCGGAGCTGACTTGGCACCTGAGGTCGAGGGGTGACAGAAAGACCAGGGCTCCCTCCCCCAGGGGGGGGAAGTCTGTGTCTCCGTGACACCACCTCACCCCGAAGAGGTGAGGTGCCAAAGCAGGCATGCAAGATAGAAAGCCCTAACCCTAAACCATACAGATAGTTACAGGCCCAATGGGACCTTTTTCAGTCCAGCTAGCTGCGGATCCCCGCCTGGGCGCTGGCCCGGAACAATCTATAGGCAAACTGAGTCAGGCATCGAAGGTTTAAGTTGTCTACTGAAGTCTAATTGACACACGGAGGTCCACACATCTTGGCGTTGGCGATTGGCGACGATGTGGAACTCGATGCTTACTTGGAGGTGCCGCTGCCAGACCCGCTGAAAGATGGGATCCACGGGGTGGACCGGAAGGCCGGCCAGTCAACGTCATCATCATCATGTTGCACGATGGAAAGCGCCGCGGGCGCGTCGTCATCGCTGTTGGTGCAAGCCGTGGGTGCCCCCTTGGGAGAGTCGATGCCGCGATGAGGGGGCGGCTCAACCGCGAAGCGGACAGATAGTGCGGCCGCGTCAGGCGGAGGAGCCGCATCCTGCGGTGCAGGCTCGAGCTCGCGGAGGGCGTGGGCCTGCGGCGTGTCCGAGGGCGGCCATGCGGACATGGAAGGGGGTTTGGGTGGAGCACGGGGTGCGAGGGCGGGAGCACGCCCTGGTGCGAAGGCCTGGACACACACGTAGGGGCAAATGCCGTCGGAGTCCATGTGGCCGGTCGTGACGGCCCACAGGCGGAAGCACGTCACGCACGGCATGCCAGTGCCGTCCCATACCAAGTACCGCCCGCCCATGTCGTTCTTCTTCCAAGTCCCCTCGGGCGGGATGAACTTGCGCCTGCTCAGGGAGTGAAAAGCAGGGCCCTTCCCGCCACCACCACCGGTGCGGGTAGCACCACCAGACGAAGGCAGGGCAGGCGCGGAGAGTCGGGCAAGGGCGGACTCGTCGCGGAAGACCTTACCAAGCCGCAGGGTGAGGGAGGCGAAGGTGAAGTTGTTGTTGGTGCTGAGCTCGCGCAGCACCACCAGATACAATGGTGTAACGTAGGGGGACTTGGCCGCGGACGATCGGAGGACGGTGTACACGTCCTCCACCAGGTTGCGGTCGGTGTAGTCAGGGTACAGGCGGCGATGCTTGTCCGCGAGGGTGCGCACGACAGCCAGTTGAGGGGCGGGCTCGATGGTCTCGTCAATAACAGTCGAGCGAAGGCGGACCCAGAAACGATGGGTGTCGGGGTCGCCAATGCCCTCGACCTGGTAGCGAAGGCGCTGTAAAGCGCAGCGCCCGTCGTGCGGGAAAATCTCGGCGGACTCCTCGTAGAGGGAGAGCGCCATGCCGCGGAGAACAGTGGGGAGCACGGAAAAAATGAGCTCGTTGATGGTGTAGTGGTAGGACTCGTACTCGAAGTCCAGATCCAGAAGTTTGAAGACCTCGTCGCGGGAGATAGGACCGAAGACATGGGACATGTTAGCCAGCAGGACGGCGAAGTCAGTCTCGGAATCCGGTCCATCCAAAGAGAGGCCCACGTTCGACTTGAATCCATGAGCACGAAGAAGCTTGGCCAGCTCCTCCCCATAAGCGAAGGCGTAGTCCATCTTCTCAGTGAATTCAGTCCGTTGGGAGGCTCGCACAGGGGTAGAAGTCCATACATCGCTGTTTTGATGAAACTCGACAGCAGTTGGTGAACGTGACACCGGCGTAGGGCGGGTGATCAACGTCGACATGGGCACCACCGGCTCGCCAGAAGAATCCCCAGACGGACTGGAGGCACTGGGGGTAGGGGAAGCCCCGCCCGTGGGTCGGGCAGCGCGAAGGCGGCTGGCAAGCGAAATGCGCTCCGCTGACATTGCTGGAAGTACGTAATGTGAAATGCTGAAAAAGTTGGCGTGGAGAAGGTGGGTGTGGTCGAGGACAAGGTGCTCGAAAAATTCCCCGGTACCAAGGGGGACGCGGGGTGAAGATGTCGGCAAAGAGGACGAAGGTGCTCAGCCGGATTCAGTGATAAGCGTCAAAGTCACCGCACAAGGTACGGGATCCGAGATTTTGAAAGCTCAAGCAACCTCGCCAGTGGTGAGGCCCAACACCTGACAGAGACAGTGAAATGAGCGGTGGGTATAACGGACGACGGTGGGTTATACGCGTGCTTTTTACAGTCTCCACAAACTCTGTGAAGCTGGGACGAGGTGCTCGGGTGATTCGCAGTCTAAGATACATGAAAATAAAATACAGGGGTTTTATTTTCCCCACCACTGATGACAGGCGGAGCTGACTTGGCACCTGAGGTCGAGGGGTGACAGAAAGACCAGGGCTCCCTCCCCCAGGGGGGGGGGAAGTCTGTGTCTCCGTGACACCCAGGGAGTGCAGTACTGCATCCAGAGTGACGGGGTCCAGCTCGGAAATACCAGGGTAGATGCATAAATCCCCTCTGCACAGCACAGGCTGCGGTGCAGCCCGACCCGATACTTGCACAGAGCCGATGTCATTGGCCGCCGTGTAGGCGGCAGCCCCCACACCCATGATCGAGATGAAAAGAATGAGGGAGAGAAGGTAATGAAACCCCCACGGGCCCACGTGTGCGGGGAAGCCCCATGGCGGCTTGCCACATCCGTAGGTGCAGGAAGCACCACCAGACTCAGGCACGTGGGCTGCGGGCTCCGACGCATGATTGGCCGAGATGGCCGGAGCCCGCGGCTTGACGGCGAAGCTGCCGTCTGCAAAATCCTCGTAGTCGTCGGTGTCGTAGCCGGTCAAGTCAACCGGCGCAAGCGCGGCGTGGTTGACAGCTTCCACAACCCCCGCGAATTCACTGCGAGAAAGACAGATCCGCTGTCCGGCTAAGCTCGCTGAGCATCAAACTGATAATCACATAAACGGTGTCTGGCCGAGGCTTTATGCTCTCGGAAACCCAGACAGTAAAGCAAGATTGTACTACTGTACTGTACTACTGTACAGTACAGTGCTAGGATGTCACGGACACGATACGGAAGCAGGGTCAGGCTAGGGCGGGGCTAGTCAGAGCCCATAATAACTAAGCCTAAACCCGAAGTCCAGCACACCACCCGTGGGTGTGACTAGCAAAGCAGGTACAAGATATACAGCCACGAGATAATAAACAAACACCTAACATTCACTTCGGTGGAAACCGATCACTTCTAGCTGGGTGTCGGGGCCTTGACCCGGTCATCCCACTACTGGGCTAAAGCTAATCAAGCTGCCAGGATAAATGCTAAGAAACTCAGCCACTTTGAGGCTGGTCAGCGGGGCTGAGTTCAGCGGTCGGATGCAAAGTAAATAAGAATCCTGAAGTGAATTGTAAGTTGTCTGTCACAGATTGAGCACCACCAGGCCCAAGTGGGCAAGGTGGATCCACAGCAGAAAGTAAAGCAACTGAAGAACTGAGACAAGCAGAACCCCACGGCGGCTTGAGCATTGAAGAAGGAGACAAAAGAACTCGATCATCTGGCGGCCAATCACAGATGTCCAGAGAACCAAGCGGCGAATCCGAAGTAAAGAGATCTCCAGTAGACCGACGGGCGGTGGCTCCGGGCTCAACCAGGCCCCTGTCACCACCGCCCACGGCAACCAGAGATGCCGTAGCGCTAGTCAGCAGAGAACAACAAAGCACGGAAGCCATCAACGCACACCGGAGAAAGCTCGGCGGAGTCCGGGGACGGCACATCGGAGCCAGACTGCCACCAGCCGCTGGCGATGCTCCCCCGTCAGAGTCATGCTCAAGAGTGCCGAAGGAGCCAAAAGCCACTCGCTGCCCGCCGTCAGAGTCATTGTCAGAGCTTTGGTCATTGTCAGAGCCTTCAGAGCCAATGTCAGAAGTCTCAATCCTCATGCCAGCAAACAGCGGAGCCGGTGCAGAGTCGCCGAGCTGGAGTGACGGGACAGAGCCAGGCAAGCCGAGAGAGCCAGGGACAACCACTGGCGGGTCATGAGCCGCAGGCACACCACCAGCCACGAGTGCAGAGGGATGCCGAACCGCAGGCGGTGGCGGAATCGAGCCCCGTGCATCCGAGTGGAATGTGGCCAGACCAAACTGAGCCATGCCGTCATCGTCAGCCGCCGCATCCTGAGCGGAAGCCGCCGCATCCTGAAAGTGCCGCAGAGATGTGGGCTCAGCCGTCACAAAAGAACATGCTGACAGCTCGCACACCTCTGGGCGACCCTCCATCATGCAGAGCGACTCGAAGGCATGCTCATCCCCAGCGTCATAGAAACGCTGGAAACGAACAGCCAAGCAGTCAGTCTCATAGTCCTCAACTGCACCACAGTAGTGGGCAGACTGAGGACCGCCGTTGGGGCATTCAGCATGCCAGTGCTTCAAACCACTTTGTGCACACTCCGCATTTCTGCAGTGAGGCACGAAGGCACCGCTCTTCTTGTCAAACGAGACAGGAGGAGCGGTAGTGCCAAGTGGCTTAACACCAGCACGATGATGCTTAGCAGCAGAGCGGGTAAGGTGCTTGCCCGCAGGCGGTGCCCCTTCCCGTTGCTGCCGCTTTAGGTCACGAATGTCCTGCTGCATGCGCTCCAGCTGCTTCTGCAGACTGGACAACGCCGCAGCCAGGTCAGACGCGCCATCGCCGAACGACAGAGCAGAGACACGGGTGTCAGAGACTTTCAGGCCGTGGCGGAACTGCTCCCGCACACGAGCCTGAATAGTCAAGAGAGACACGCCCTGCCGTTGGTCAGCTCGAGCCAAGGAATTAGCCAAGTCACGGTACAACGCCGAATTGCCGAGAGCCTTTAGAAACTGCCGCTTCACCGCGTCCTCTGGCAAGTTACAAGTGGGAACGCTGAACGTCCCGCAACAGGCCATTGAACTCACGGATGCCACGGTCAGGATCCTCGCTGCTGGGGATGCGAACCGCCGCCAGCAGCGACTCAAAAGAGTCAAAGGGCTCTGAGCGCTCCTGGAGCATGCGTACCACCTCAAGGGCAGCACGCTTGCCATCTCCAGGAACGTCAGACCCAGAGGCCTCAAGCCAGTCGCGAGCAGGCGAGCCAGGGCGAGCCAGAAACGTCAGATCCGAAAGCAGCAACTCGTTGCCCTCATGCCTAGCCGCAACAGTCATGTCAGTCAGGTCAAAGAGGGGAGCAAGTGCTTGTGACTGGAGCAGGAATTGCGTGCGCAACTCATGCATGAGCTGCGAAAAAATGTCGACTGCGTCGGTTTCCGTTCCAGCGAAGCGTTCTGATTTGTCCCCAAGTATTTTCGTGGCAACGATCTTGGCAACCCTCCTGTCAAAATTTTCGCGAGCAAGCTGCTGACATTTGTCAAGAACCTCTCTCGCAGCTGCGGTGGTCGGAGCTGGCAGCTGCGGTGTGTGCGGTGTAGCAGCGTGCTGCGCACCCACGTCATCAAAAATCGTCTCTAATCTACGGACGCGAGACCGCGTCATTCTATTTGCTGTGGTAACCATGATAGAGAGACAGGGGAAGGTTGAGCTAAGCAAGGGTGGTGGTACAAAATCGTCACGGCGGCCAGATAACCCGTAGAAGCCTCAGCACAACAGATCGAGATTCACAGGTCGTGAGCGGAAAATGAGAGCGGCCAAAATGTACAACGCGTGGAGCGACCTCGCCAGGGCCAGTGGCGCACGATGCAAATAAACCCTCGCTGCGACGATACTGCCGCAAAAAAAAACAATCCGTCAACTGCCGATCTCCTGCGCAGCGAAGGCGAGCACAACGTGTGCCGCCATCACCGCCATGCTAAAAGGCCATACCGCGAGAACAATACACCACCGCCCAAGTGGGCGCTCAACCCCTCCTACGTCCTACTTAGCCGAACATGGCAACAGCAAGGCGTTGTGCCATCATCAGAATCACCGGAAAGCCGGTGCGGGCCATAACCTGCGAGAAAGACAGATCCGCTGTCCGGCTAAGCTCGCTGAGCATCAAACTGATAATCACATAAACAGTGTCTGGCCGAGGCTTTATGCTCTCGGAAACCCAGACAGTAAAGCAAGACTGTACTACTGTACTGTACTACTGTACAGTACAGTGCTAGGATGTCACGGACACGATACGGAAGCAGGGTCAGGCTAGGGGCTAGTCAGAGCCCATAATAACTAAGCCTAAACCCGAAGTCCAGCATTCACCGCCTGACTTCTCCGTAGTGGTCACCCGCGTCGATTGAAGGGACACGGGCGGGCCGTAGCCGTAGAGCTCCAGGAGCTCTTCTTCATTCTCCAAGACAGGCATAGCAGGGGCCGGCACGGCGGATGCCGATGCCGCCGCACCACCTGCCGGAACCTGCTCCTCCGGTGTGATACCTGCGCCCGCAGTGTCACACACCAGAGCCGAAGCCTGCGTCGCAATGCCCCCAGACGGCGGGAAAGAGGCGTGAGTGTAATGTACCTTAGGCTCTACCGCCGCGTTGACCTCCGCCGCGAGGTCGTCCAGCCGCTGCAGGATGTCGTCACCGGACGTCCCCGCCACTGGCGTCACCGCGTCAACGGAGAAGCCGTAGGCCGACACGTCGATGCCTCCCACAACACCCCCGCACAGCACCGCTGGCGGACCGTACGCCGTCGCCGCGCGGGCAAAAGCCTCAGCCCCATCATCTGCCGCCTCCTGGAAAAGAGCACACATGGCTAGCGCATGGACTCCCTCCGCATCCTCCTCGTCGATGGGTACGCAGAAAGCCGCGGCCGAAGTAGGGGAATGTTGGCGACCGCCAAGAGGGCAGTCGCGGTAGAAGTGGTAAAGATCCTTACCAGTCTTCTTGCAGCGGGTACACAGCGGCTTAGCCCGCTGCTCGTCACGATCGTAGCCCACCGCCGGTGGGGATTGGACCCCCATGCGGAAGCCCCGCTGCGACTGCCCGCGCTGCTGCTGCTGCCGGCGCTGTCCGTGCTGCCGCTGCGGCGGGTCCTGCTCCTGCACCACCGGCGGAGCCGCTTCGTACCTTTGCTGAACCAGCGCGGTCAGCTCATTGATTTTGTCCAGCAGCGCCTGGTGCTCGCTGCTGGTGAGCAGGGCCGACGTGTCACCACCTGCGGGCTTGGCCAGGAAGGCCTTCCCGACGTCCGTCTGCGCCCATGCCTGGTAAATCTCGACGACCAAAGAGCGCAAGGCCACAAGGGAAACCGACGCGAGGTCGGCCACCATGGGGTAACGCACCTTGACCGCGGCGTAGAACACCGGGTCAAGCCTGCTGTACAGTAATCACTCAGTAATAAGAAAACCCGCCAATAAGAAAGTAGCCAGCTTTTTTGATTTCTTCACAATATTTAACACATAACACTCCATATTTAAGATCTCTATATAAATAAGAAAGTTGCTAGGCTGACCTAAAATTCCTGTTTTCTTAAAATCGAGTGTTTACTGTACAGGCTGAGCTTCCTGGTGGCCTCAGTGGGTGTCCAGTCGGGCGCCTTGTTATCCCGCACCAAACGTTGTTCCCGAGCCAAAATCGGCTGCGGGTCAACGTTCGCGGGATAACCAAGCGCGGCATGCTCCTGCTGGAAGGACTCCCGCAACGCCACTGGTACGCTGCGCTTCACGATGTCCACCAGCGCACGTCGCCCATCTCGGTCGGCAGAAGCGTCCGTACCCGTAAGCCAGACGTGGGCGTTGCTGTGCTTCTCGATGATAAGCCCAAGCACGTCGTACAGCAGGGCGTTCACCTTGCTCACCACCAGAGCCTGGGGGTCGTCAAGGTCGAACGAGACGAGGTCCAGCCCAGCGGACTCAAACTCCGTACGTAGCTGAACCACCACGTCGGAGAGGAGACCCGCGTCAGCCGTGCCGCTGAAGTAATGCTTCTTGTCGCCAAGGATATCCTCGCGGATACCCTTGGCCCATGTCCGATGGAGCCGCCCCTTGTAGATCTCGTCCACAAGCTTGGACTGCTCCTGCAGGTACTTCCTCGTCGCAACGTCGGCGTCGGTGTTGGAAGTAGGGTCGGGGTTCGTAACAGCCGGTGATCTAGCCGTCGGCGTGTTGCGAACCGCGTCCGTCAGCCTCAACGAGGCGTCAATGTCGGAGTCCCTCGTGAGGGACCTCTTCGCACGTGTGTGAACAACCATATCTCTGAAAGCCTGATGGGAGGTGGTACGTTGGGGCACGTAAGGGCAATGGCGTGGGGAAAATGCGACGTCACAGTTACGTAAGGAGCGGTAGAGCCATGCGAGCGAGGGGCACTGGAAGACGTCGTCGAGGTCGAAGGTGTTGCAGACACCAGCCCAAGAAGCGGTAGCATGCTGGGCCAAGGCAAGAACTATACCGTAAAAGGACATTGCGCCAACGAAGCCCGGTCCAGGTCGAATCCCCATAGCGGCGGCTCAAAGACGCACTTACAAACTGCTCATCTCAAACTTCCCACTCGTACCCAAACGCGCCGTTGCGCACCACCTCTCAAAGCGGCTGTTTTAGCCAATCATGGCCAAATCAGCTGTGGAATATAGCGTGGAATGGGTCCACGACCTACTGGAATATCCCGGTTCAAGATATCAGACAGTCAGTGAACCAATATAGATAAACTCGTATAAGAAATAAACCCTAAGCTAGATATATCCGGAACGGTCACGGAGTCGGAACGGTCTCGAGTCTAGCTACCTGTGACACTCGGTGTGTCACAGCACAGGCTTACGGATCAGTCACGGTCCAGTGTTGGCTACCTAGGAATCTGTCATAGGGGCCTGCACCGGGACTCCCGGTCAGGGCTGCCTATACAAATTTCAGCAACTGGTATGTTCCCTTTAGTTAAGGTGCAAGGTCTCCAACGCCGCATGCGAGGAGCAGTGCAGAACGGTGTGAACACCAAGTCCTTGCTGACGCCTGTCGAAGAGGAGGAGGTAGTTACGTGGTTAGAAAGCTGTACCGACGGTCATAAGGCTCGGAATCGTAGGGAGACTGGCTCTAAGATATGTGAGGTGTTGACTAACCGCGACAGGCGGAACAAGGCGAGTAAGGGGCGCAAATATCAGAAGCTGTCTCGGGCTGCTATCCATTGCCTTGCCAATGGTGGCCCTATGTAACCCTTCTTGGTTTCAGGCTTTCTTTGAGAAACACAAGCATCGGGTGAACGAGAAAAAGGCGGTGACTGTAGAGAAGGCTAGGGTGATGGCTGCGACGGAAGAGACGGTGCAGGAGCACTTCTATGCCCCGGCGGGGTTGGAGGCTGCTATGGCGGGTCTCGTCGAAGCGCTCACGGGTGAGCGAGCGGACACCCGCCAAGAAAACAGCCTGGGCGGAGTTCGCAGCCGGAACACCAGTAGGTGCCGGCGTAGCCGGCGTGACGGAATTACGGGCAGCAGCGGAGTCGAAAATTGTAGCTAAGGAGCGCCGGCGAGACGCCATACTCTAGTCGCAACCATGGTGTAGAAGACTGTAGAGATGAAGCGAGGGAAAGTGGGGCGAGGTGCGGAAGGAGGGGCGGCCAAGAGTCGAAATGCGATCGTCGAGGAATCAAGGGAAAGCTGCGGCGCACAAAGTTCCCCAAACGTGCATGTGGATTGAATACCGCGGCCAAGGAACGTGGTGTTGGATCCGACCAAAAATTCCAACGTCTACCAACGCGTAGCAGGGAAAAATAAGCGGCCACGTGCACAAGCCCTCCGCAATCCCAAACAACCAGTCATGTAACTAGGCCATACCGCTCCGCCGCGCCTCTAGAGGAGCCCCTCACTCCATCTTAATCGTCGTTGTTTAGCCAGACATGGCCAAACTTCGCAGTGTCTAAATAAAGAGTGCGTGGTTCCAAACCTGTTGGATATACCCCTAGGACTCGGGATATATTCACTCAGTGATAGGTTTTCTCAGAATGTAATAAAGTTGATAAGTTAACCCGTTATATGGGCATAAACAGTTAGGGTTCAGGTCCGGGTGACAGTCATACACACTACTATAGGAAGAGTCACAGAGTAAGCGGTGTGACCATTCCCGACGTTGTTTCTTCTCCGGTCCTGGCGTGGACATTTCGATTGGGCCAGATTGTTTGGAGACCCTGATGTGAGATGAGACTTTCAGCCCCCCCCCATAAGGTGGGGGGCTCACTCTCTCTGATCACCCCTAGCTTGCTTGACCCGAGGTGCCACGTCAGCTTGCTTCTCTCCTCACCGTTCCGCGATAATAAAACCCCAAAGTTATTTTATTATCTCATCTTAGTCTGCAGTGAATTACGGTGTCACTCCCTGCTAGTGCTTCCGCCAGTCTAATATATAACATATATTAGCCTTTTCTGTCGGACCTCGCTCGCCAGTGTCATTTTGCAGATTTCTATTGCGTCTGAGGGCGTTGGGGTTGGTGGTGCGATTTTATCGACGCACTACCAACCCACCTCTGTGCTCTCAGTTGACTGTGAGACCCAAGTTTCGCTCGTCGATCTTGGGTCCGATGTTGCTGGATGTGACATCCCGTGTGTGTCACAATCCTCTGTCTATACTAGTACTCGGTACAATACGGCTGTCACAGGTTTAGGGTTTCCGGCTTAAGCCGAGGTACACTCAATCTAACAGGACTTCTGATGTTATCTTAAGTGTAAGCATTCTGTGTTTCACCACCTCAATATATAGTCAGCGCTATATATCTCACAGGTTATGGTGCGCTTGGCACCTTCCACTACTTTTGATTTCATGAGTGGCTAAGCCGCTCCGCTTGGTGGGACGTTGGGGGGCCAATTTGATGTCGTGATTTTCGCAGTTGCGGTCGAGAGCTAGTTTACGGGCGGATTGATTTGGTATCGCTGCAGCGTGCGCCTACCTGGGATTATTTTGTATTGTCCGCGTTGGATTTCACTCGACTGGAACTTGATCAATTTTTGTCGTGGGATTCCTTGGCCGCCGCGTTTCGATCTTGCAGATTCACAGTTACGGCTTCCTTATTGTCCGTTCCAACACTGCATCTTACGGCTCTCGACCATCGCTTTTCTGTATTCTCCGACATCGGCCCTCTACCCCGACGCTCCCACCTACTGGATTTTCATCATGACAATGAGTGTTAACTCTCACGTCACGCCTCCCTTGGGGGCCAACAATCGCATTCGACTAGACACGATTTTTTCACGCGACGTCGGGTCTCGTTATAGACCGACGCCGAATTCTCCCGATGTTGCCCTCACGGCTACGGACCGGACTCGTGCTACGGCTATCCAAAATTCCACTAGTCAGCGCTATATATCTCACAGATGTTTTTACGCAAACAGATTTCATTCCGCAGAATTTGCCACGGACCCCTTTGGCTCGCGCTGAGCCGAGGGAGCACGCTCGCACTCTTGTGCAGCGTGAAGTTATTCATCGCTATCTCGACTCTCGGCCGGCAGGGTCCTTTGTTGCTGTCGCTACTGCTTTTCAGAGCCCCGATGATTTTTCGACCGATCATGTGGATGTTTTTTGCGGTTCGGAAGATGAAGATGACTCCCAGAACCCTCCAGGGTACTGGGACGAGTCTGATTTTGAGGACGAGAATGATGGGTCTCAGAACCCTCCAGGGTACTGTGACGAGTCAGATTTTAGTGAAGAAGAGTATTTTTCGGAATCCACTGTTTCTCTACCCCACTTGGGAGTTTCTCACTCCGGTGCTCCCCTCGAGCCTGGAGTTGACCCCCCCCACGCCGGCTGATTCCTTAACGGTGAATTCCTTAATACTGAGTGTTTACTGTACGTAAGCCTTCGGCGCGCTAGACCAAGACGTAAGATTGTTGGAAACACAGCGTCGACTGTGGGGAAACGCTCGGACGGTGAACGAACGGATCAAGCTAAACTGTGATAACACAAATAAATACCCTGAGTCTGTGACACTAGCTGACCACCGAGGATGATCAACCGGATGGATATGACACGTGACTGTATGACTAGTCACTGTGACATTTCCAGCACACCACCTCATCAGAGGTGGACAGCTTGTGAGACTAGACACCACCCTAGCTATTAGAGTTACATCTAATGAGAATGTTAGTCTAGTTAGCTAGCAACATCACAAGTGTTAAGTGAAAAAATGCTCAAGTGATAAGAAATAATCTGAGATGCTTTGTAGGTTGCACGTTTCTAATTTTCAATGTTAGGTTACAATTTCAGCTAATGGTCAGCCGCGCTAGGCTCCCCTGCCGGTCTGCATGCCGAAAACAGCACGTTCTCATAGAAGTCCTGCCGGTCGGCTCAACGAGTAAATACTGCACGTAATAGGATCCCTGCCCGTGACTGTGCTCAAGGGTCTCGTTCTCCGCAATTGGTCAGCAACTAAAATAATCGGACGTGTCAAGAAAATATTTCAGCTACAGCAAGTGGTCAAAAGAAATAATCCAACGCCCTGCCTGTCTGTATAAAATAACTTAATCATCGTAATAAGAATCGTCAGCGCCCTCATAGTAATCAAAAGAATTGTCAAAATAAGCACCACCTGTCGAGTCACCCTCATACTGGCCGGCTTCCCAAGCCGTCCATTCTGATGGGGTGTAAGAATCATCGAGAACGTCGTCATCTAGCTCCGCTTCAGAATGTAACTCTCCAGAGTCGCGAACAATGGAATAATTTGTAACAGAAAGGTCTGCTTGCGGTAAAAAGTCATCCCCAAGTGGGGGTTGCAAAACTCCGCCATAGGGCTCCCCATAGAAACCTGTGTCTACAAGGGGCTCCTGTAGTCCTGTTCCGACTCGCATGGACGAACGTCGGAGTGCTGAACTCCATAGTCCTCGTCCTCGTCGTCGCTAGATTCGTCGTAGTACCCAACCGGGTACTCCGACTCATCCTCACTGTCACCACTACTAAAATCTGTCTCCTCTCGCTGACCAGAAGCCAAGAACGCCGGCGGAGGATCCACAGCTGAGTAATAGTGATGCTCGATCCGCACAGGAGGGGCCTGTCTGTGGGACGAGCCTGCGTGCATCTGAAGAAAATCGCACGGGTCGCGTGGTAGAAACTTGAGAAGCAATGGATCGAGTTGATAAAATAATGGGGAAATCCCCAACAGCTTTGTCAACCCGCGAAATCTCCGAATGCGCTGAAGGATCGGACACAGTCTGCGGTGTCGAAGCACCACCAACTCCAGTGCAAGAGTCGCAAACAACAATAGAAAGAGTGATTGCGGGAATGGTGGCACTAAGCTGCGGTAAATCAGTCGGCGCACTGCGGAAATGTGATAACAAAGCTGCTGCTGAGCGACACAACAATACAAGTTGTGTTCGCTTCAGCCCTTCTACCTTCTCAAACTTCTCATCAAAAGCAACCAGGGAAGCTAGGAGCTCCCCATCTGACAAAATCTCAGCGTGATCCATAGTGATAAAGATAACAAACCAAGCGTAAAATAACAGCCAAATCCACACCGCCTAATAACCCACAGCAACAATAATGTTCCAAACAAAAGCGAAGAACCAGATTTCGGTAGGCCCAGAGAAGAAGGGCACGCTCAAAATAAGAATAGAGCGACAACGAAATAAAATTCAATGCTAACTATGAATTACGCGAAGCGTAACTGGGACCATAACCTGTTGGAAAGACAGCGTCGGCTGTGGGGAAACGCTCGGACGGTGAACGAACGGATCAAGCTAAACTGTGATAACACAAATAAATACCCTGAGTCTGTGACACTAGCTGACCACCGAGGATGATCAACCGGATATGACACGTGACTGTATGACTAGTCACTGTGACATTTCCAGCACAATTAAAAGAGATAGAATGCCGCCGCGCCCGGATACGTCGCAAAGAAATAAAAGAGAAACCAATCAATAGTAATAGCCACCATCATCGTAGCCATCGTAGGCACCACCAGAGTCGTAGTCCTCATGGTCACCATGATCGTCGTCGTAATCCACGAAGTCAGACTGTCCGCCGACAGCAGAATCGTCGGAAAATCCCGGACCACCATGGTAGAGCTGGTGGTCTACGTGATCATGCCCATGCGCGTTGTGGGAGGCCTCCCAAGCCTCCCACTCCGCAGCGGTGTAACCGCCCTCAGCGGTTTCGCAATCGTCGTTGGCCTCGTCGTCCCAGGCCTCAGACTGCTCGTAATTATCAAAAATATCGCTCTCTCCAAGTGGAGAGTCATCTGCTGGCTCCTCGAACCTCAGTCAGATGACGCAACGGTGTGTCGCGGTATACCGCAAAGGCTGCGGGATCTAAGGAAAGCACGCACACAATCACCAACCACAGAACAGCGGTGATAGCCCATAACCTGATGGAGAGTGTGATATATATATATATATATAATGCATATTATATATCACATAGACCGAAGGAAAACGAAGCGCGTCCGGAGGCAGTCGAAAGGCGGGTGCAAACTCTGAGATGAGATAATAAAATAACTTGGTTGTTTTATTAGCGGGTCGGAAACTGCAGAATGGCAAATGCTGATGTGGCACCTCAGGGCGAGGGGTGAAACAGGAGACCCTCTCCCCCACCTTATGGGGGGGTGAAAGTCTCTCTCTCCATGAAAATCCCACCTCAGAGAAGCAGACATCCAAAGCATCGGAATGATTGGGCACAACACCACCAACTGCGGTGTCCCCTGAGACAATACCATTCAAAATGACTGGCGAACCAACCACCTCAGACTGCGGTGAAATCTCCGAGGAACTCCGAAAATGAGCGAGTGACCTCGCCAAGGAATGGCACAATGCGATGAGCTGAACACATTTGAGCGCGTCCACTTTCTCCATCTTTTCATCAATCGAAGCTAAAAGAGCCGAAAGCTCCTCATCGGGCAAAATCTGTGCGAGAGCCATGTCAAAATATAAATCGGTGACAAGATAAGCGAACGCGTGAAGAAATGCCGAAACCACTCTGCCGTAATCCACCCGAAGCTGCCGTACCGTCCAAGCGAAAGCGAGAATCAGATTCCGTGGCCCACAAGAAAGATGGCCGCGCTCAAAATAAGGATAGAGCAATAACGAAATAAAATCTAACGCTCAACTACGAATTACGCGAAACGTAAGTGGGACCAAAAACCCTGTTGGAAACAATACAGCAGCCAAGGGGAGAACGCTCCCGGCGAGATAGAACGAACTCACGATATGCATAACAGACGAGATAAAGACCCTGACTGACACACGCAGAGTCACCGAATATGACATACTGGAAATGACACGTGACAGTACGAACATGCCACAATGCCAATTCCAGCAGTAACCGTGAACACTAGCCCGCGGCTAGGATTATCGCTACTTCTTCTCGGTATACTCGAATGTGACGGAAGATGAAACGAACGCGCGACCTTTCAAGCGAATTCCTGCAACAACTTCTTGAACAAAATCACACGAGTTTATGCTCTCCTTGAAGGGGCTCGGGGGAGCCGCGTGTAATGGAAGACCTAATATACATCATACATATACTGGTCAAGCCAAACAGCGGAAACAAACAGTCAGACCCTCAAGAAACGAAGACTAAAATGAGATAATAAAATAACTTAGGGGTTTTACTAGCGTGTCGGAACTTATTCGGAAAGATGACCGCTAACATGGCACCTCGAGGCGAGGGGTGACATGAGAGGATCCAATACCCCTCCCAAGACTGTGGGGAAGAAAGCGGTATCCCCATGAGCGCCTCCGTGTAGGCCCTCGCCGACTCCTGGATCTGTCCGTTGTGAAAAAAATAATGCAAAATAATGCATGAAGAATGCCTCGACACAAGTCCTGAAATATTGAGTGAAGTAGCCATCGCATATGTGCTCAACAATATTGAGAATTAGCCCAAGCCAGGCAACTTCAACGCTCGTGTAAGATAGTTTCACTATGTCACTTCGAAAGCAAAATCAAAGTTTCAACAAGTATCTACCTTAATTGTGGTACAGCACGTGCATGTTTCACGTCGTATCGCTCATAAAAGCTCTGTGTCGGCTCAAGGCAAACCCACGAACGATGCGGGGAAAGCTTTGTATCACTTTGCCTACGATAGAGTGCACACTGGCACCACTCTCTGAAGCTGAACCTCAACTTGGCCCTGCTTTCAAATCGCACACACATGGCGCTCAAGACTTCAACTTGTCCATCCCGTCGATGACTCTCACGGATTTTGCAAAGAGGGCAATTACGGTAGGAATCTTCTCAGCTTGAGCAATATCGTCCAACGTGATAGCAAACGCAAACGAAGCCAGACCTCGTTTACGAGCCACAACACGCGATCTTAATGTACCAGCAGAAACCATTGGCTGCCAAATTTTCATAAAGATATGAGACGAAACATTTACTTACGTAGCCCTTCATCACTGCATTTTGTAAGCAGCTCTGCGGTTGAGGCAGTAAGCGAGCCCTACGTCACAAAGGTTGTCCTCTATTCTCTATTCAAGGCAGCTTTGGAAGAACTGTCGCCCTTCGATATTTGTCTCCTATGTTTATTTCAGAGGGAAGTTTTCCATCGAACTTCGTGCAAGTTGTGTATTTCTGTTTGCCGACGTATTGCTCCACAAAGAAGTCCTCTAGCCTTTCAACGCGCCAACTTAAGCCGGAATCTCCATTAGCAGATACTCCCGCCCAAGCCCCAGAAGCTTTTTCGACTGCCTTCTTCTTGTCGAAATGTTTCACGTTTGATGATGAGGCAGACGCTTCGACTATACTTCCGAGAAGATGGCTTGGTATTTTGAAGTGCAAATATGATGGTGCCTGGTGCCATAAGCTTTGTAGGCCGGAAGGTTTTCCCGCACCCCAGGCAACCCCGAAGTCCAAACCAAGTTTGTTCTTAAAAGTACGAAACTCTCTGTCTGCACCGTTTGCGCCGAAATGGTGATAGTGCCGAAAAAGCTGAGTAGCGAGAGCTTGTGGGTTTGCCTTAAACGCTTTTATCTCGGTAGGGTGTGGAATGACGTGCAAGGCATTCCATTCGAAGTGGTCAGCCCCATCAGCAGCCGCTGCGGCGATGACCTTACGAGGGTTGTGATAGTAGAACTCGTTGGCGTACACGATTGACACCCACACGTCAGTTCCTGCTTTAGTCGTTAAAGTTCTGAGTGCAGCCTGTCTCAATTCCGAATCAGTAAAGTACTGCAAGTCATATTCGTTTTCATGAGTGTAAACTATCTGGGAATATCCACGTACTGCTTCTCTCGTCACACTCGACGTGGAACCGTCGATGCAAAACAATATATCGAAGTCTTTCAGGTGCGTATCCAACCAGTCACTCAATATTGGTCCATCGTTGTTTGTAAATAGTAAGCCAGCGTGTTTGTAAGACAGCTTTTCAGGCTTCGTCACCCCACTGCTCGACTGAAACAATCCGATACTTGATAAAGCAGTCAGCACTAAGAAGACAAGTGTTAAAAAACATATTGCAAGCAGTGAGTACTGAAGAACCATTTCGATCAGGTTGATCTGACAGACCTGATGCACCGATCGAACACGAAGTGTCCCCAAACCCCCTGCAGTAGTTCAATTTCACCTATATCAGCGATGATTGTCTGCTTGCATCTGCGTGAGCTGGCTGCGCTTGTTATGCAGTACACGCATACCAATCTCTGGTCTTTTTTTCTGAGCAAGATTCAGAGCAAGGTTTGCACACTTTTGTTTTCAGTTTTGAAGGACACGCCTTGTATACAACTATGGATACCCCCAAGCGGCCCCTTTTGTTTGGTTTGCTTATTGCTAGAGGTTTTTGTAAAAGGAAAAGCAAACGAACGAGCTTATTGATCTGGGGGGGAGGGGGGGTGGACTAAATTAAGTCATCCCAAAAGTGAGAAGCGTAGGCGCCAGCAACGCTCAATCGCTCATACGACAATCGACATACGATGATCATGATGAGGGGCATGCGATGGGCACGCGACGGGCATGGGCACAACAGACGAGAGATCTCCGACGCGAGACTCCGACACGCGCGAGTTGTACATTCGATACTGTACAAGTAGGAGGGTTCAAAATTTCTTGATGGTGAGCAGCTGAGCACTCGACTGAGTTGTGAGTAGAACAAATTGCAGGCGCATTTGCTAACTTCCGTCACGAGTTGTATAGGGAACGAAGTGTCACGTTGCTATTCGAAATTTGCAAAATGAAGCGACTTGCTATTCATGCGGGCGTCTTGTCCATCGCGCTGGCTACGACATGGGTTGCATGGTCGGAGTTGTGCGCCTGGGTCGTGACCTTCTACCAAATCGTTGTCTTCCTCGCGGGAGCCCTCTCGGGCGCGGGTTTGCTTCTCTTCATACAGGTGAACTGCAATCCAAAAGTTTTGAAAAGTTTCGTTAGCACAACTGTCTCAACAGCGCTACTGGACAGAATCCTTGGGGGTAAAACTGTGTTGCGACTTTCTTTTCACTAACGCGAACGAAACTCTTAACCTTGGAACAAAGTGCAGTTTAAGGTGCTTTTCGGTGGAAGGAAGACACGCCCAGTTTCGACGGACTCGCGGAACTTCGAAGGGCTCGAGGCCAACCTCGACCCACTTGATGTTTCTCTGAACGCGACGAACGATGCAACCGCAACACCTGCGGAGGCTGAAGTCAAGACCGCGCAGCAGGTAAACCCGTTTCTGGTGAAACGACTTACCGCGTCGCTTACTCGTGATTCTGCCTAGCGAATCCCTTCCCTTGGTCTCAGTATTCTCACCTCCACGCTTCAGTTGGTGTTGAGCACGCCACAGCTCAGCCCTTTGGCATATCTAGAAAACGCTTTTCACAGATATTAATACACCTTATTTCGAGGTATCGTTGAGCTGCTGGTTTTATCGAGGTTATATGATTCTGCTTTTCTTATCGAGTTCAAGTTCACCTGCTATCCTTATCAAGGGGCGGTTTCCTTGCAGCAGTCCTCAATCGCAGCGCAACTTAACAGTCTTACCTACGATCTTCGTTTTCACACTAGGTTCCAAGAGCTGCATTCCACGAGCTTTGGATAGTGCTCGCTTACGGTCCTTCTCACCTATCTCAAGAGACTCGCTCATTGCGAGGGCCCTGCTTACACTTGTTTTCTGATGTCAGGTCATGGTCCTCCTCACATACCGCAGGAGTCTTTCACGCTCATCTTGATAGCCCTTGTCATTCAGCTTGTCGCTCCTTTCATGGCAGGGATACATCTTCCTGGTTCCTTGCTCGCTGGTGAGGAATGTCTCCTCGGCGCCTCCGCCAGCCGCGCAAAGGCACGCACCACTTGCCAACATCCTACTTCGCACTCCGCTAGATGCCCAACGGGGGTCCTCGCTTGTCTTCTCTGAGAGCCGATGATGGGCTTTTCCGCCAGATGCTCGACACTGCGAGCTCGTACACCGCGCGGGATTGCAACAGCGTAAAGTAGGCACACCGATGCATCCTTGTGTGCTGTAAATGTTGTGTATACTTTTAGCGAGGCAACGCTATGATCATGCCGCTCAATCATCTTCTCATCAAGCTTGGCGAGCCGACACTGTGCTAACGCCGCTCTGTTGTTCGGTCTCGATGGTTACGCTGCAACAGTTGGCTTTGCTTGTACAGTTGCGAAGTCGGCCCCTTCTTCCAGTTATGGGAAGAATTGAATACGGGGCACCTTTTGCCTACGCCATTGAGGGTGGATATACGCGCACCTGGTAGCCTGAGGGTTGAAGGATAGACAAGCAAACTCATCCTCGAGGTCAGGAATATCATGAGGGGTACCCACGACAACCATCTATGGTGTATCCAGACCCAGTGCCGCTGTGCGCTATTCAAGAGCGTTTTCTGTAGCGCTCTGACGGTGCAAAGCTGTGTTGGGACGCGCTGCCCGCTACAGGTTCGCAAAGCTGCGCGGCAACCAGCTGCTACTGACCGGCAGCGAGCAAGCCACCAATGCGGTCAACTCCGTTGCCCCCTCCCTCGCATGCTTCAACCTCCTCTGAGCCCTTTTCTCGTTGCTGAGTCTCGAGCGTTGTACGTCCATGCATCTGCCAAACAGAGGGTTGAAGGCTGCTCGTCAACCCTTACCGATGCAGGTGACTGTGGACCTGACCAACTGCACGGTGGAGATAGTGCCCGGTGGGGAGTCCGCCGAGGCCTCTTGACCTTCTCTCCCGGCTGCCCCTCCGATCGACCATGCGCATCGTCCCTGCGGCAGTGTATGCCACGGCGTGCTCGTGAGGGGCTGCTGTGATGTCTCAGTCACCGGACTCCATGCGTGTGAAGCTGAGTGTACGGCTCCTCAGTATGGCCGCCTCAGTCACCGGACTCCATGTGTGTGAAGCTGAGTGTACGGCTCCTCAGTATGGCCGCCTCAGTCACCGGACTCCATGCGTGTGAAGCTGAGTGTACGGCTCCTCAGTATGGCCGCCTCAGTCACCGGACTCCATGTGTGTGAAGCTGAGTGTACGGCTCCTCAGTATGGCCGCCGAGAGATCTTGTCACTTCTTCATACCCAAGGGCCAGGGGCATTAGACTTGATGGGTTGATAACGTACGCTCGCTATGCGACGCCGCTTGCAAGGGCGCTTTGCTGTCTGGGCTGTGGAGACTCTCCACGGCTGGGGGTAGTTGGGAGGCTTAGAGGGACTTGGCGTGAGCCCACCCACCGTGATGTCATGCTGGTCGGTGCGAGGCCGTGCAAAGCGTTGGACCGCTCTCCCGAGATCCTGAGGCGCCAGCCTCTGAGCCCTGGCGGGGGATGACTGGCAGATCCCGGGCACAAGCATGTGAACTCGCTGAGAAGAAAACTGCCCCTGTTGCTGGTGGAGTCATCAGGTGTGCCGCAGCGCCCAGCCAGCCAGCTAGGGCACACCGGGCACCTCCTCGCGCGTATTGTGGCTACCCTCGCTAAGGGAATATGCGGTTCCTGTTCCCTCTGGTCTCTTCTTTTTCCGCCTCCATTGCCCCTCCTCCATTCCGCTACCATCGCTACGATCCCTTCACTGATCCACCTCGCCACAAGCAGCCCTCTATGACTCATGGCACAGCTGCCCGCTTGGCACTGCGCTGCTCGTGACACAACTAATTGCGGGGTTTGCAGGACGCCACCTGGCAAGAGGGGAGTCCAAGCTGTACATTTACCTGAAATCTGGAAGTGCAAAAGAAGCATGGCATGCGCCCGCCCCCTGCCTGGCCCTTTCTCCTGGTCTGCGTGCAGGAAGGGCTGCAACCGGCCGTACGTGTCGGAGTAGATGCATCGCCATTCACCTCAATGGAATACAATCTGCTAACGCCCGGATCCCCGCAATAAGGCTATAGCAGGGGCACGCGAGAGGGAAGCCAGGTGCATTCAGCAGGAATGACTCAGGTGGTGCTCTCGGAATACCGTCCACACCGGCGTGGCCAGACGGCGATGCCATCCAGCTGCCAAAAGCCTTTCTCTGCTAAAAGCTCGATAGGAAATTCTCGGAAGCAAGGCGGATATGGCAAGCAGCCATCAAGAGTTGGTGGCCTGTCGCGCACACCAGTCTGTTGCAAAAGGAGCTGTGACAGGGGACCATAGATGGGCGAGTGGACGGGCGAGTGGAAGGCGCGCTGGTTGCCACTCAAAGGAGGCGGTGCGGGAATGGAAGGATAGGGCGGGCGGGATCGTGAACTGCTTTGTGACGAGGAGTGACTTCGCTTCCCTGTCCGCTGCAATCATCCCACACGCTCGCTTCCATGTTTTTTTCTCTCGATGTGCCAACGCGGATGCGCATCGAGCTGCACCCTCCGGAGCAGCACACGGCTGGCATGGTATTCAGCACACATGTCCGTGGGTTCAATTCCGCAGAGCCAAGGCCTTCCTGGCATGACCGAGCCTTGTGTCACCGCTCCTGGCTGCGCAGGTATCAAAGCTTGATGTCAGCACTGAATGCAGAGGGCGAGGCGGCGAGGGCAGTCCACGATGCGAAAAAGTTTCCGGCGTACGGTCGCGAGGCCATTGCGCTGGCGATGGTGTATAACACCCAGGTATACTGTGCCCGTGCCTCCATCCCTGCCTGGTTGCCAGCATACCCCCTTTACCTCCAAATCCAGCCTGGTTGCCAGAGTACCCCCCTCACCCTTACCACCGAACCCAGCCTGGTTGCCAGAATACCTTCCTAAGATGACCAAATAGCTTGTCCAGGGCGCTGCTCACACCCCGCGAGGCCCGTGTCATCGAACAAGGAGGCAATGCAGAAGCCATGTCGCAGCCGGTCGTTGTAGAAGAGGCTTTTGAGGTGAATTAAAAGCAAAAGTGTCCTTGCAAATTAAGACAAAAAGGCTTCTATTTAAGTTTGCGGAAATAAAGGCGAGCAGGTGCTGTAGAGCGCTTGTGAGCCTCAAAAGTGACAACCCTTAGCAAGGATTTCGGCTTTGGAACCGCAGACTTGGGCCGCGTAACGCCCGCGCCCGCTCCCAAGTCGCTTTGCATGCCCTACGATCAAAAGTATTTTGATCTACGACGCCAAAGCCTCCAGTTAGGGTTTCGGCCTTTAGAGGCGGCTCTGGGATATAGGAAGGCCAAACCCTAGGACCAACCTGCAGCCCAGTGATGACCTAATACACAGCCGTGCTATGTGTCCCTCGAAGGGATGTGAGTGGAATCGGCGGAGGAGGTGGCTGCAGGGGGAAGGTGCGCACATGCTAAATGTGATGCTCGCGCGCATTTGGTACGACCTGCACCGCAATCCCTCCGTCGCCGCGAAGCTCAGGACGCACTTCCAGGCATGGCCTACCACCTCAGTATCTCCCTGGCCCAATTCTTGCAGGTGGTGCCTGTGTTAGCGCCCGCCTGGATTGTCATGATATTGTCGAATGCGCCTGGAATATCATGATATTGTAGAATGCACTTGCACCAGGTGCCTCAGCCTATGCCCTAATGCGCCTGCACCAGATGCTTCGGCATGTGTCATAGCGCGCCCGCACCAGGTACCTCAGCGTGTGTCACAGCGCGCCCGCACCAGGTACCTCGGCGTGTGTTATAATGCGCCCGCACCAGGTCTCTCGGCATTACACTACTTGCTCCACATTTTGAGATACTGCGAGGCGGTTAGCGTGACAGCTGGTTTGGCGTTCTGTTACCCGCAGCGCAAGGTGGACCGCTTCAACGTGCCGGCTTTCATTCGCGGCATGCACCTCGACCGGTTCCGTATTGGCAACATCCCGGTGACAGTGACGTCCGTGAGGGCCGTGCCCCCCGAGGAGCTCACCAGCGTGGACGCCGGGCACCCGGGAGGCGCCATGGAGAACCTGGCCTGCTTCGACCTCAGCATCTGCTACAGTCCGCACCCGCGCATTCACTGCCTTCCTCCTCCCACCCAAACCCACCTACATTGTCTTCCTCTTGCCGCCTGAGCTAGAACGTGCCGCATCCCTGCTGCTGCCCAAGCCCAACCACCGGTGCCAGCATTTGATTGGCAGACTACCTGCATAGGCACCCGCTCTTGCGGCTTGAAGCGAGATTCGGGAATGCGCCTGATGCCCCTCTCCGGGGTGTTGGTCTAGTCTCAAGGCTTCTTCTCTGAATCCATTACCACTCGTTGGTTTGCCGACGCGGTCCGCAAGAGTTTTAGGTGGCTTTTCCCGACCATATGTTAGGCGGCTTTTCCC
>LGRX02002198.1:70144-94419 GCA_001247695.2 Cymbomonas tetramitiformis
GGCTTTACCCCACCATTTGTTTGGCAGCTGTTCCCGATTATATGTTAGGCGGCTTTTCCCGACCATATGTTAGGCTTTTCCGACCATATGTTTGGCGGCTTTTCCCGACCATATGTTTGGCGGCTTTTCCCACATGTTTTTAGAGAGATGAAGCGAGGTTCCTGGTGGGGAATCTGGCATCGCAGAAGGGAAATTCAGTTTTGCGCTGTCCACCAATATTGACCTCAAGCAGGCTGCTTCTGGCTTCACAGGTACACTGACCTCTGCTTTGGCACTATCTGACTCTGCCTGAAGCACTTCAGCCAGGACGAGCAATCCTGAACGCACGCATCCGGAGCATCTGATGGCCCGGAGCTGCAAGCTGAATGCAGCGCCAGACACCCCCATCTAGATCCTTCACGCACTGTCATGCTGGTGTGGCGGACCAAGCGAGTTGAGCAACCCGGCCAACGAGAACGGGCGAGGGGCGTGGTGAAGCCAGGTGACCTGCGGGCGCATGAGAGAGCGAGCGGGGCGTTGGTGGGACTCACGTAGGCGGCGCAAATCCAGAGGCCGAAGCCCCGATGACGAAGGAAAGTGAGTCAGAGCAGCCCAAAGCGAGCACCTGGGCAGGTGACTCCAGATGCTTTCGCACCACTGCTGGTGCCGGGGCCTTACAAATACACCAATGCCGGACGCCGCGTGGTGTCTGGTGACGAGCCATCCGTGGTTCTGCAGGAGTGACGAGTGTTCGGTTGGGAACAGTGGGGGGGTTGGGGAAGGATGATGGACCGGGAGGGAGGGGTGTGCGAGGGGGCAGGGCGAGCAAATGCCACCAAGGAGCGCATCAAGATGCTGGCAGGGAAGGCTGCGGAGAAGGTTGCAGAGCGCCTGTCGGACATCCCCCTAACCCTGGACGTCCACGTCACCTCCCTGCAAGGCATGCCGTCAGCGCCGCCACGGATCTGGCCAATGCAGTGCGCGGCGCTTCTCTCACGGACGAGCGCGCCTCCCGCATATGGCCAAGCGGAAGCCCCTGTGGGAACCTGCGTCGGAGGTAGAAGAGTTTTTTTATCGCGAGGTTCTCACGAGAGGGGGTTTGGGTGCCCCCAAGAAGGACACCCCTCAGCTGCTGAGAGGCGCACGGGAGCTCTGCATATCGTGACCGCCGGATGTGAGACACCGCCCGGTAATCAACAGTGCTCCGTAGAAGTGCGGGACGGGGGGCGTGGGGAGGTGTGGAGGCGCAGGCAATCTACGTGTGTGGATTTCGCCACCTCCGAGTGATCGCATGTGGGTGGGCTTCATGGAGGAGCCTAATATGGAGATGGTGGCCAATCCCTTGGTGGGTGCCCGCGGCATCAAGCACACCAAGGTGGCCTCCAAGGTGTCCCAGTGGTGCGCTCCCAGCAGCCAGTGCCCCTCCCCCCACCTGCGTGCCTCCCTCAGGCACCCCAAGGTGACCTTAAAGTTGCTTCTACGGACGCGCCTGGGCCAGCGTTGTTGCAGGCATGCTGCCTTGGTCTATGCCGCAAGCTCGGCCTTGAGGTGGGGCGGTGACGCTGGCCACAGGGTCGTCGGCAAGCTGCGGGGGATGATCAGCAACCTCTACGTGCTGCCCGCATGCACGGACATGCGCGTGCCGGTGCATCGCTTCCCCTGCTTCCTCAGGCCCCCCTTGCCCTCTGTGCTCATTCTGCTTGCCCCCCACATGCTCTGTGCATGCCCCATGGACCCTCGATTGGATCCCTAAGTGCTGAGGTGCCCCGTGGATCCTCGATTGGATCCCTAAGTGCTGAGGTGCCCCGTGGACCCTCGATTGATCCTATGCTGAGGTGCCCGTGGACTGATTGGATCCCTAAGTGCTGAGGTGCCCCCTTGTTTGTGGTGCGCAGGGCCTGCTGGGGTGCCCGGGCTTGCAAGACAGGGTTGCAGTGCCGCGCGCCTTGCCGGAGTCCACCACCCCGCAGTCCGAGTCTGAGCCGTCGTCTCCGACCTGCGTTGACAACCAAGCACCATCGCCCTTTTCCACCCCCATGGCCACCCCCATGGACAACCCCATACCCTCCCCTAATGGGGGGCTGACCCCTAGCGGCAAGCCTGGTGGCAACAAATTCATTGCAGCATTCAAAGCGGCGTATCGCTCGGGCAGGCATGCCCCCCCATGCAGCATCCACCCTGACCCCCAAACAGTGAGGTGCGAGATATGATTGGGGCTTTGTCTAGCCCAAGCAGTCCCGTGGTGTGCGTAGGGCACCTCTGCAAAAGAACTTCACGGAATTCTGTACCGCAGTATTCCATGACTCCTGTTGCAGGAGCGCAGTATGGCACACGTAGCTCCATGACTCTGTACACAGTAGTGCACAAGGCCGCGAACCGATATCGCCATTCACCTTTGTTCCTTTTGCTTTTGCACCTCGCCCTTCCCAGGGGGTTTTGTTTACTTTGATACATGCCTGGACAGACCTTTTGGAAACTTGGGATAAGTTCACACTGGATGTAGACATTTCATTTTAATCCAGATTGGGTGTAGTCACTTCACGTTTAATCCAGATTGGGTGTAGGCACTTCATGATAATCCAGATTGGGTGTAGTCACTTCATTTTAATCCAGATTGGGTGTAAACGCTTCATTTTAATCCAGATTGGGTGTAGACACTTCATTTTAATCCAGATTGGGCGTAGACACTTCATTTTAATCAGATTGGGTGTAGTCATTTCATTTAATCCAGATTGGGTGTATGCACATCATTTTAATCCCAGATTGGGCGTAGACACTTCATTTTAATCCAGATTGGGTGTAGTCATTTCATTTTAATCCAGATTGGGTGTATGCACATCATTTTAATCCCAGATTCGGTGTAGACACTTCATTTCTCGACACCCAAGAAATGAAGTGTCTACACCCAATCTGGTTTTAAATGATGTGTCTACACTGGTAGCTTAGCTACAGCACCGGCTAGGCAACAGCTATTTATTTAAAGAATGTCTGTAGTGTGCCTTTGTGGCAATGGAGGTACAGTGTATAAAAAGCAACAGATGCGATTTGGGCTTTCTCCAGCGCCATCCTACAAATTTAGGATTCCTGGCTCTAAATTCAGGGTTTTGGAGATCTAGTCGACAGCCTCGGTGCGCACCGTGCTACGAGGTCACCCTTTAAGCAGGCAGTGGTTATCATATTCTGAAACATGGGGCTGCTGCAACAGTAACCCGGACAAGAGCGGCGGTGCGGAGAAGCCCAGCGCATCGAGCAGGGAGACGAGTGGCGCGGCCAAGGCTGAAGGCTCGGCCAGCTCTGCTCTGGCGGCAGCGACAGCGGACGGTATGGAGGCTGTGCGGTCCGGGGAGGACGCCGCTGTGGCAGAGGAGCTGTGCTGCTCCCACTCGGAGGCCGCAGTCGGGTCACTGGGCGAAGGGGGAGAGCTGGCAGAGCAGAAGCTGCTGGATCAGCGTCTGGAGGATGCGGCGCCGGTGCGTTTAGGGAGGCCGTCGCCCGAACCATCCAGTCTTCGGTCACGGCACAACCTTGGCACACGCCCTCTGTGAATTTGTCTGATACTGAGCAGCCGAAGCATCCAGTCTTCGGTCACGGCACAACCTCGGCACACGCCCTCTTTGAATTTGTCTGATACTGAGCAGCCGAAGCATGAGGGTAATGAGGTCAATGAGACCGGTGGGGGGCTAAATCACAGAATTTGTTAGGTGGCTCATTGGCAGCCAGCGAGGAGGCCCAAGGTGAGCTGGCATCCCAGCCTTCGACTCCTCCGAGGTCGTTTGCTGCCGCTGAGGACTCAACCGAGGACCAGGGGGACCCCGCTGAGCAGCTGCAGCCAGGGTTGCCCATGCTGAATATGGGCGAAGCAAATAATGATGACTTCGTGGCAAGAACCCCTGTAAAGGGGGGTGATCCCTCGGAAGACCGACCGTTGTCTGCGACGAGCTCCGTTTCGGCCCCTGACTCTCCCGGTGCGTCCCACCTCTCCGACACCAACCCCTGTCATGGACTTACCTGGAATGCTTTTGCGTGAGAGCTCCAGTAGGCGTGCACTGTGGCGCGAGGGGGGCTCGGCGCAGGGAGCCCGCACCCCATCCAAATGCACCACGGCATCCAACCTGCTTGACGCAAAGCTGCTTGCCGATGGAAACACCCTGTGCGCGCTCCACGTTACGCTAGGCCCACATGGCTGCCTGTGCGCGCTCCACGTCACGCCAGGCCCACCTGGCTGCCTGTGCGTGCCCACCTGGCTGCCTGTGAGCGCTCCACGTCGCGCCAGGCCCACCTGGCTGCCTGTGCGCGCTCCACGTCACGCCAGGCCCACCTGGCTGCCTGTGCGCGCTCCGCGTCACGCCAGGCCCACATGGCTGCCTGTGCGCTCCACGTCACGCCAGGCTTACCTGGCTGGCTGCCTGCATAGCTGGTCACACCCTCCCTGCATATCTCTGCCAGCCTGAGTGATGCCCACGACGCCACATCCGCTGACTGCGAGGGGAGCGGGGCGGAGGACTGTGGGAGAGCTATTGGCTCGATGCAGATGCCTTTGTGACGCCCATGAAGGGGAACAACGCGTGGATGGTGGACAACGAGCTGTTCGATGCTCCCGCCTCAGCCGTTGCATCCCCGGAAAAAGGCGCCTCCCAGGTGCGGCGGCCGCTCTGGCTTCTGCTTTCACTCTCCTCAAGCCTCAAGCCGTGCGCCCCCGCAGGGGATTCTCGGAGACCCCTCCGCCCTTTCCGCGGAGGCCCCTCCGCCCTTTCTGGCCGCCCCGTGTCCCGCTTTGCCGCCCCGTGTTCCTCTTTGCCGCCCCGTGTCCCTCTTTGCCGCCCGGTGTCCCTCTTGCCGCCCCGTGTCCCGCTTTGCCGCCCGTGTCCCCTTTGCCGCCCCGTGTCCCTCTTTGCCGCCCGGTGTCCGCTTTGCCGCCCGTGTCCCTCTTTGCCGCCCCGTGTCCCGCTTTGCCGCCCCGTGTCCCTCTTTGCAGAAGCCGCTTCCAGTAGCTTCCGCCTAGGAGCAGCAGTCGACCCTCCCCTCGAGAACTGCGGGTCCCCCAAGCTATGCCTCGCATTGATTTGACCTCATCCGCCATGAAAGAGCGAAACTTTTGCCTGGAAGCTGAAGGAAGGCATTGACCTGACCGCTGGAGGGGTTGGGGGAAGAGGAGGGGGCGAGGGGAGAGTGGATACCGTAGTCGCCTGCCGTTCCATCGGTTGTGGTGCGCAGGACGCCGGTGGGAGGAAAGCCGCTGGGTGTGAACGTTCTGGAGTTGGAGATCCCACCGGTGCCGGTTGCTCTGGATCCCGCAGCTTGTGCAGGGGATGACGTGGAGCCAGTGAGTCCAGAGAGGTCGACCGGCGCCCCGGATAGCCCAGACGGGTCCTCGGCACTGCCCAGGGAGGAGGGCCAGCAATTCGGCGGCAAGCTCCGGGCACAGCTCACCAGGAGCGCGGTATTTGGCACGCTACCCAATTGACTCTCTCACCCTTGCAAATCGCATGCTGGCGTGTGTCGGAAAAGCTTATGGTTGCCGCCCACGAGCGTGAACTGGTGTGTTGCCTAGACATGGGGGGCTCCAATAATCTTGTTCGATTGAGAGGTGTACCGACTGGCGAGTAATGCGTCCTTGAGGCAGTGCAGCAAGACACAAAAGCAGTCAGTCATCTGCCAGAATAATACGACCCAGATGCAGCCAGGGCTCCATCCACTCGCCCATTAGACCCCATTCGACAAGAGGTATGAGTAGCACTGAGCAGCAGGAGCCCCTCAAACGAAGCACGGGGAGGATTTCTATCACACGGAGAGTGCATAAAAGTGAAACACGTCGAATGGATAAAAATTATATGCACTAGGACGCCCTTTATTTTGGTTCGGTGTCCCTCTCTCTAGCTGAGCCTTACATTCTCCCAACATGTTGAATCGCTCCAAGATTGATTGTACTGCCTGGCTGCGATGCAGATGACAAGCATGGCAGCCCAGGCGAAGCAGCGGCTCCAGGAGAAGAGCCGCACCGCTGTGCCCTTCCTTGAAGCCCAGCGGCAGAGAGCTCGACAGATTCTCGCCACGAGAAAAAATCCGCCATCGAGTGCCAACGGCACTCCAGGTGAAGGTGGTCCGTGAAACGCAGCTTCTCAGGCGCTGAGGGTCTCGGGCGTTGAGGTGAGGAGGATAATGGATTAGATGGTGGTTGAGCGCAACCTCGCACATTGAACTGTATCATGTGCGGTGGAGGGCAGTCTCCTTAATATCCTCTGCACACTGTGCATTGCTCTTGCCATTCTTGGAGAACCCCGATTGTATATTATATGGTATTTGCTTGGAAACCACTAGATTGCCTTGGAATGCAGCGAAAGCGGGTGCTCGGTGCATGGCGTTTGATGCACATGGATAACATGGATAAACAAACCGGAGAACGATCGCATACGTACCGTTTCCCCATTTCACTCAAAGCGAAAGGTGATTTTCTCTACCCAAGCGACTATGAATTGCACTACTTGCCTTTGGCAAATGAATACTCAAGCAACAGTGAAATGCGTGAATCGGATAATCTAGAGTGCATGGAACCCTGTCTCTAAGCTAACCATTCCCTTTTGTGAGCAAGAAGTCCGCTGATCGATAGGGTCTACTCTTCGAGCTATCATCACCCTTACTCCGAAAAAACACAGATTTGGATGACGCCGCCAGAAGACCATAGCAACCTATCTGCTGATCAGAGAAATGCACTGCTGACACTCCACACAGAGTCAAACAAATATTGTGGCACATGAAGATTCAGGGTTAAGGGTTGTACGCTTGTATACGTGTGGTCCTCAGGGGGGTGTAGAAATCGCGACCACTATTTCGAGCTGATATCCGTGAACCGTACCCTATTGCATCCCGGCCTTCGGATGATTGTCTCAGGAGACGAGGGAGATCCTGCGCCCCTGCAAGCATCAACCACACGTCAAAAAGGATATAGGGAGCCCACGTGCAGGCTTGGATACCTCTTGACACCCGCAAGTCGGGCTGTGGATCCACACACCATCGTACTTCAGATTGAGCCCCCCTTGAAATTCAGCTATCTCACAATCACAGCAGCAACCGATCCAACCCACGATATCATCGCCCAAACGTTCTTGGGCGGCATTTGTACCTCACTAGTCGGGATGGAATTTTTGTGTTGGTGTTTTTCACGGGAGGGGGGAGGGGGCACCCTACATTCTGGGAAAATCAGAAGACGCGTCTTTTGAACGTCTTTTGAACGTCTTCTGGGGTCCAGAAGACATCCAGAAGACGTCTTCGGCGCGTCTTGTAATGTCTACCATCTTCTGGTTCTAGAAGACGTCCAGAAGATCTTCGGCGAAGACATCCAGAAGTTATCTTCTGGACGTCTTTTGCATGTCTTCTGAATCCCGGAAGACATCTTCTTGATATCTTTTGGACGTCTTCTGTACATCTTCGCCGAAGATCTTCCGGACGTCTTCTGAAACTCAGAAGATGGTAGACATTAGAAGACGCGCCGAAGACGTCTTCTGGATATCTTCTAGATATCGTCTGGAACGCAGAAGTTATCAAGAAGACATCTTCCGGAATTCAGAAGATATACAGAAGTCATGCAGAAGACGTTCAGAAGATATCTTATGAATACCTTCTGCATGTCTAATAAATTGCAACATTCGTATACGCATTCTCGAGGAATATTTTTAGGCTGAAATAAGTTTGCAAGAAGGATGAGTGCAAACAAGATGTATGGCATAATACACTTCTCGCCATCCTTGACAAACATATTCTTAATGTTTGATACACGACAAGAGATGATTTGTTTGTGTGGAAGGCTAAGATGCTTTGGGGACTAAAATTGCTTTAACAATATTACTTTTCAATCAAGAATCTAATCATAAGGAGGGCCACGCATATTATTATCATAACTAGCTAAGTGTCTAGAACTACTTCACATTCATCTTCTAAACAACTAGTCTAATTACCTAGAAACGATGTTCAACTAACATGCACACATGGCATAGGTCTCGGACCACGCAAAAACATGGGTTTTCCACTCGCTCGTTTTTAACCGATCTGAAAAACAACGCACACCAAAATACCAACACTTAGTAGAGTGAAAACACACAATGAATACAAGCACAAATTCCTAGGAAGGGTAATGTAAGTACCTTTACTCTTCTAGTTGTGGGCGATGGGCTGAAAATGCGCTTTTCCCACTTGCTCATTTTCGGCCGATCTGAAAAACAAAGCGCAACTCAAAACCAAAGGTTAGTAAAGCGGAAAAACACAACGCATAAAGGCAGTATTTTCTAGGTGTGACACTGGGGGATGGTAGAGCAAATACCTTTACTTGTGGTGTTGAGGTTGGGCTGACAATTTACCTTTTGGACTAGGTCATTTTCAGCCGATCTGAAAAAAAAAGCGCAACGCAAAACCAAAGGCCAGTAAAGCGCAAAAATAGTACGAGACGAAATACAAGATTACCGAAGGAAAACAAAAAGGCCTAGTGGTGCGAGTTGGAATCGAACCAACATCATCTCGTCCAAAGGACGAGCGAGAACACATGCCTCGTTCCCACCTCAATTAGACGCTAAGCGCGCCGAAGTGCGCGTAAAAATTCCAAGGCACGAAAAGCACCCGCAAACACTATTGAAGTATTGCGTTGTGCAACGGTTTTATGTTAGACGAACTATTTTAAAAGGACCACTTCACCCAGCAGCAGTCCGCGGAAAACGAGGTTGCGGTGGAATTGAGTTGGATGCAGGTGTAAAAGTGGTAGATGCAAATTTCACTTCAACGTTAAATAAAATTCAAACTCGAACGGTCATGTCGATGTGCGGTGCGGTGCTCGTGCTCACTCCTCTGCGTTGGACCTGACGATGCGATGCGATGCGATGCTAATGCTAGCTGACGGTGACGCCTGACCACGACCGCGACCACACGCCAGCGCCACACCAGCGCAGCGCAGCTCTGGCAGATTTTCCGGGTTTGCTATCCGCGGTATCGTGCAGTCATCACGTCTCACGCGACTCACTGCGCGCGTGCTCGACTGTTCGACCGTTGCTAGGAGGGATGGTGCTCTAAAACAAGAGCAGTTTCTTCTACCAAATTCGTCGGCTGTTTTAACTTAGTAACTTGGTACGTGTGCTCCTCTCCCGAACAAACCACTTGTTTTTTTGCACTTCTACCTACATCATACAATTATGCCCAATATTGTGCACCTTATATGTTTTTTTTGTTTTTTCGCGATTTTTTAAAGCTTTTTTCAAAAAAAAAACATAAAAACATAAAAACATACGGAAGACACCCCAGATACCTTCTGTGCATCTTGTTACCCTCCAGAGATGTCTTTGAGATGTCTTCTGGAGATCTTCTACTTGTAGAAGACACGCCGACGTTCCACCGAAAAGTAAATTAATACCTATAATTCTAGGTAGACATTAGAAGACGCGTAGAAGATCCTCAAAAAAGTAAGGAAGACGCCCCGAAGAGGACTGAGAAGACATTCGGTGGAACGTCGGCGTGTCTTCCACAAGTAGAAGATCTCCAGAAGACATGTCTTCCTCAAAGACATATGGAAGATGTACAGAAGGTATCTGGGGTATCTTCCGCAAGCACAGTCAAGAAGACGTCCGGAAGATGTCGGAAGATGTCTTCCGCGTGTCTTCCGCGTGTCTTCCGCGTGTCTTCCGCGTGTCTTCCACACCTCTTCTGGGTTCAGGAAGACATGTCTTCCCCGAAGATGTCCAGAAGATGTACAGACGATTTCTAGGGTATCTTGCTATCTTCCGCAAGCACATATAAGAAGACGTCGGTAAGATGTCGGGGAGATGTCTTCTGAGGTGTCTTCCGCAACTCTTCTGATATATGGGCTGCATATCGGCTGATATATGGGTTGCATATTGGCTGATATCAGGGCTCTTCATGACTACTATGACTACACTTGAATACTGTTCTCTCGGTCGTACTCATAACTTGAGTAGTACTGCGCTTCCCTGACTCGTGACTTGAGTAGTACGGCGGGCGATGAACTCATAACTTGAATAGTACCACATGCGGCCAACTCACGATTTATTCACGTATTCATGACTAAAACACTAGATTCCCCCTTAAAAATTGCTTATGCCCACCTTGAGGCTTGAGCACGGTGCTGGGCCCTACATGGCTCTAGCGCTCTACGCTCTAGCCGGAGATGATGAGTGTTTGGCACGATAGGTGTATGTGTGGTGAGCTCAGCAAGCCATCATATGCTCGATGTATCGTGCTACATCACGAGATCTCGATTTTACAGTGTCATCCTCACTTGCTCACCGCCTTCCGCACTTTCACGAATGACATAAAATACCCTACGAGTTTTGGGTTCCGGTCCGGATATGCCGATGATGAGTGTTTGGCACGATAGGTGTATGTGTTGTGAGCTCAGCAAGCCATCATATGCTCGATGTATCGTGCTACATCACGATATGTCGATTTTACGGTGTCATCCTCACTACCTGCCTTCCGCACTTTCACGAATGACATAAAATACCCTACGATTTTTGGGTTCCGGTCTGGATATGCCGATGATGAGTGTTTGGCACGATAGGTGTATGATTGTGTTGTGAGCTCAGCAAGCCATCATATGCTCGATGCATCGTGCTACATCACGATATGTCGATTTTACAGTGTCATGTTAAAGGAAAGACCTTTAGTGCGCACCCACAATAGATTCACATGGTGTTCGAAAGACTCACTGAAATTGAACACTGGAACCGATTCTCCATCAACCACGACAACTTTACTATTATGTTTATCCGTGTCTTGCAGCGCTGCACTATGGTTGTCACATTTAGCAGACCTCTCCCTGATATGGGCAACTAGGTTGCTAGTGCTAACCGCTTTTCCATCCTTGTGAAACAACTTTCTGATTGCGCCACAAGTAGTTCCATCGCTCTGTACAATTGTGCACGAAAACTCTGTCGCATACTGCCCTGCTTTCGGTCCAAATTCAACTAGTTTATCCGAAACAACTGCAAAAAAACTTGTACACTTCAGCATTTGGAAATGCAAGGTGAGGAAAGCTTGGGTGTCGACCAGAAACAACGCCCGAAGCTAACGATTCCAGGACGGGCACATTATCTTTTCCCGCATCATCCAAAGAAAAAGTGTCATAGAAGTACTCCAGAAACGGCATTGGGTATTTGATCCAAAAGATCTCTCCACTAGAATCACCAGGCTCGAGGCTACCAGTACCACTTGGTCCCATTTCTTGCACTTGAAACGCCTGCGAAGGCGCGACTTTTCCAGCTATTGCATGCGCGGCTGAGTATTCCCTGATCGTGCACAAGAAAGTGCTATTTCTCTCCTCCTCGCTCATGCGACCTGAAGCTAAAGTCCAAAAGGACCCTGAGAGCTGTATCTGCTTTCCTACATGCTCGAGCGGTTTTTTTAGCAAAGGATATTTCGTTATGTCGAGAGTCTGCTGAATGCTGGAGGCCTTACGTTTTCGTGGCATAGCGAGCGGCTGCGGAGTGAAAGTGAAGAGCGAACGTGAACAGCAAGCTGAAGTACAGTAACACTCGACTGCTGGGAGTACGTAAAAATTATCCGTAGTAGTCATGATAGTAGTCATTTTGTGATTAGTACACGGGTCATCGAAGTCATGATTTGAGTAGTACAGTGACCACCCAAGTCATGACTTGAGTAGTACGGCAACCCTCAAACTCATGTTTTGAATAGTACAAAAAAACGACTATTCAAGCGACTAATCATGAATACCGTAGTAGTCATGAAGAGCCTTGGCTGATATATCGGCCGGTATATAGGCGGTGCATATCGGTTAATATATGGGCTGATGTATGGGATGCATATCGGCTGATATATTGGGTGCATATCGGTATCTTCCACACGTCTTCGGTAAATACATGTCCTGACACTGTGCACGTATACATTCGCAGGGAAAACCATATGGTTCGGAGACGTATTGGCGCACGAGCCGGCGCGTCTCGCCTGATGGATGTGCCGCTGCATATGCACGGTAGCGACCCCAAGGTCTGGCTGGGGAGACCATTCACGGAGAATGAAGCGGCACTCGTCGAAGGGCCTCCTCACGTGTGTCAATCTTTCGGCTCGGTCGTGGTTCGAGGAGTTTGTTATCGCACGGCAGCTCGGGACAAGACGAAGAAAACGTGTCGACGTTACTTCCGAGCCTTTTTCTCTGGAGAAAACATCAAAGGCGAGGAAATCGAGACTGACTACCGGTGCGTCCGTGCATTCCGTTTTGGTGAATGTGCGCAGAATATGTACCGAATGTCTTCTGTGTGTCTTCTCGACATCTTTGGGGATTCTTACTATACAGTAGTGTGGCTCCAACTCGCAGGTACGCCATGGTAGATAGCATCTACAAGGTCGACTTGGCCGCGAAAGAGCACATTCTTGTGAAGGGAAAGTGGTTCCTAGAATTCAACAAAGCGACGACAAAACTCGAAGTACGGGTCGGACAATACCGCAAAGGTGGTGTACACATACGACCCGGATGATCCCGAGACACCTTGGGACACTACTGATCCATTCATCCTGGCGGCTCAAATTGAGCACCAAGTTGTAATCAAGAAACATCATGTGATGAAGACGGCGGTGGTATTTGATTTAAAGGCTGACTTTTTCGAGTGCATCGACGATGATGGTTCACGACCGAAAGGTGCAAGACGCAAGAGGCGATCATGATAATACGCCGGGCATCGTACTTAGTGGTCTGTATGTTGAATAGATGCGATCGTACATGTATGTGTAGATAGACCTATCAATTAACTTAGCCGTATATTATGTATCATAGCAACAGAGCATGATGACAACCCTGAAGCTGTTAGGAAGATACCTGGAATGTCTTCCGCATGTCTTCCGTGCGCCTTCTGAATGTCTTCTGTGATTACGCGATGAGTGTACGTGTGGTATGAAGTAGCTATGTGGCCAAATTGCATCATCATCACATATGTGTCGATAACACATGTCAGAATGTATTCTGGTCCAGAAGACATTCGGAAGATCTTCCGTGTATCTTCCGGGAAGACTGCCCTTTGCATGTCTTCCGGGAAGCTGTCTTCCGAAATCCGGAAGGCATTCCGCACATCTTCGGTACGTCTTCCCCGAAGAGTGTCTTCTGGTTTCCAGAAGACGTTTCCACCCCGAAGACGTCTTCTGGAAACTAGAAGACATCATGTCTACGAAGACGTCTATAAGACGTTCAGAAGACGTCTTCTAGACGTCTTCTGATTTTCCCAGAATGTAGGGGCATGTTATAGTGGGGGCTTATACAACGATAGTATTAAAACACCGATATACAGAATATTATACCCTATATGTGTTTCAAACTATTTATTAAAAATTGAAAAGGAGGAGGGTGCACTCACCGCTATTGTGACACGTGTGAAGGATCGCCCTCAAAGGATCCCGCCCTCCATTGAAGCAAGCACGCCTTCAAAGAGCCCGACGTAGCAAGACATACATATGTTATAAGACGTCAGTGATAGAACAGGTGAAAATAGGTATATATTTGTGTGAATATATATATAACTATTTCACTGCAACAGGAACTCAGAAGGCAGTGATGGGGAAACCGGTGATAACAAAAACTGATAGAAGGATTACGGGAGTGAGCTTTCTAGCAGGTGAGTGTCATACGGTGACACACGACCAGTGACACACGCAGCAAGGGGTGATACTAGGAGAAGCTGGACCCCCATACAGTGGGGGGGGATTTCAGCTTCCCCGTGACACCACCTCACCCCGAAGGTGTGAGTGGCCATGCAAGAGCAAGGAAAACCCTAAGCCCTAACCCAATGTCAATTTAGTGTCCAGGCCGAGGGGGCCTTTTCCAACCCAGCTAGAAGCACATCCGTGCATGGGCGCTGCCTAGGCATCTAAGAGACATATAAACAGGCTAGGCGGGCTAGTCCCGCTCTACGGTCTTCGTACATCAGGGCAAGCATCTACAAGCCGCGACGTGATTGCGGAATGGCGGCGGCGGAGTTCTCGATTGCAGAAGTCCTCGAGCGCCACGAAAATGATGAATCAGCCAATGCCCACGCGGTGCCAAAGCCAAAAGCGGCCTGGCACCACCAGAGCGAATGCGTCGCTGAAGAGGGGATAGGGAGGTGGAAGGTGGAAAATGCGGTGAGGGAACGTGATCGAGGCCATGGGGAGGAACTCGAAAGGGATGATGGAGAGGGGGGAAGCGGTCGCGATAGCACCACCAGACACCACCAGATGGCGACCACTGGGGGCATAAGGCGAAGGTGAGGGAAGTGGAGGGATGAGGTCGAAATAGTCAAAGCACTCGTTGTCGATGGTGAGCGCGATGGACTCGAGCTTGGTGTCTGGTGCGCAAACACCACCAGACACCACCAGACCATAGCCAATGGTAGGATGTTGCCGATGTACTCGAAGAGTAATCAACGCTGAACGAACAGCGGCCATACGTGCACGCTGAGGTCCAGTAGACATGGTCGCTGACCACTGACCGCTGACTGCAGAATCCGCGAACCCAAAGCTAGGGTTCCCAAGCGAAAAGCTAACTTCTCGTAAAATTAAGCAAATCAAACGATTAAAGGGTCAAATTGGGGTAGATTTTTGCGAGGAAAACGCCGGTGACGTCAAAAACGCCGTACGGTAAAGCGGTTCTCCGGCAGCAGAGGCGCTGCTGGCCAGAGTGTCGAAGGACGTTGGGGAGACATGCCTGGAACGAAGTAGGATGCCAGAATTACGGTAAAAGTTGCAACGGATTAGAACGGTTTTGAACGGTAAAGCAAACCACCAATCACAAACGGTAGGCGGAGTACTCGAACGGGCAAAGACGGTAACGGAGATGTCCTCACGCCGCTGACGGATAAGAAAGTCGGCCAAAGTGACGGTAAAAACAAAAGACGGATGAAGGCCGATGACGGATCGCACCGTAGACCACCAATCACAGACGGTAGGCAGCTACGGACGGAAGTGGGCAAAGACGGAGATTGACGGAGTAGCCCACGAAGACGGATAAAAAAAAAATGACGGAGTTGACGGAGTTAGAATCGGCGGTCAGGCCGAAGCGAGTCGAACCAACCGGAATCACCACTCACGTGAAGTGGGACCCATAACCTGATAGAACAGGTGAAAATAGGTATATATTTGTGTGAATATATATATAACTATTTCACTGCAACAGGAACTCAGAAGGCAGTGATGGGGAAACCGGTGATAACAAAACTGATAGAAGGATTACGGGAGTGAGCTTTCTAGCAGGTGAGTGTCATACGGTGACACACGACCAGTGACACACGCAGCAAGGGGTGATACTAGGAGAAGCTGGACCCCATACAGTGGGGGGATGTTCGACTTCCCCGTGAGTCAGCCATGTCGAGGCACACCGGGGGCGGGGGGGGAGGGGGACCTTGGTCGACCGAACTCGATAAGGGGGGGTGGGGACTTGGGACCTTGATCAAACGAAAACGGGGAAAGGGTAGGGCGCTTGACATTCGGATCGGACGGAAGGTTCGGGGGACCTTTGACCTTCGGGCTCCCGCACCGGGGGACTTGGGACCTTAAAGGAAATTTGCTCTGGTCCTAAAACAAAAAGAGCAGAGGTAAGAGCAGGCGAGGGTGACACGTTCCCCACTCAACTGCTAACCCCCACGCCAGATAATAGACGTTTGCACAACCTACGAGTCTTTGGACTGTTAGAAACTCCTGTTAATCCTGTGTGCGTGGCGAAAGATTTACCTGCCCTAACCCGAAGGTGTTCTTCGCCATATTCGATAACTATACCCGAAAGTCCTTGTAGTGACGATGCCCCCGCCCCACCAAAGAATGGTCAACAGTCTCGTCATGATTCGCTTCCGTTTTCTGAACTCGCTTTACAAATGATTTTTATTTGCAGCGTCCTCTCGATGAACACTCGAAGAACTGTCAGCTAGTCGGTGCTCAGCTATCATTACAAAAAGTACAGCAAGATTTGGTCGTCAGCCGTTTGGATCTGATACGATGCACTCCAGCGCGCTTCGAACTTTCGAGGTGTCTTTTCTCTCTCCCCTCTCTATGCTACGATCTCGTTGATTAATTCAATGGATATGGTGCCCCCTTCACCCCTAAAAAATGTGTGACTTTATCTTCGCGCTACATACATATACCGTACGCAGCGGACATCGGAAAATGCTCTTGCTGCAAAGGTCGTGTGACATCACGCACTGTCTAACTGTAATTAGTTTGCATTGTACTGCAGCCTGCCCTTCGTAGACTTCACTTCTGCGAAGATGTAGAGATATTGAATCGCACCATCTACAAGAGTCGGCTCCAGCATAGGCAGTCCGTGCACTTTCGACGGCTTCAAGAGGTGAGCCTCGGTATATATTCAGCTATTTATTTCGCCTGCATGGTAACTGAGCTCTGCGAGATTTTGTATGACACCCGACTTTGATTTGGTTTGTTGCCATATGGCCCAAACCAGCCGTCTGCTTTAGCACCTACTGTAGCCTTCGTGTTCTGTGGTCGTCGGACAGGTCAGCCGTAGCATCGCCCTTGTGCGGATGAGTACCGCGAGCGAGGCCCTGACACAGCTGTGCGATGGAGTCGAAGGCAAGAGGTCAAAGCGAGGGTCTGGGCTGCCCCAAAGCTCTACGGCCACGCTTCCGGTGACGCACCCTCCATCTTGATCCCTCTCAGACTCTACTCGATTCGCAGTTACGAGCTGGGCAAACCCTTGGCGCGCTTGGACGCTATAAACTCCCACCATTCCACATTTTCGATACCCCCCAAACTCTTTTGACACGCTGCGCACTGTCAGCAGCTCGCGGGCTTTTGCACGGTTACGCGTGCATGCACGTTTAGGCGGCGAACGTCTTGTGTGGTTCTTAAGCTCGACGCGCAGTTATCGGAATTCCTTCGGTTCCAACGGAAGCAGATGAAATGCCTTGCAAAATCTCTCATGGCATACAGTTAGTTACCCTCTGTCACCCGCCAACGTAGATACTCGCTCGAATGGGATCGAAATTTAGATTTCTTGCCTTGCGGTTTGCATCCCTCCCAACCAAAGCCTTCCTATCCGCCTTCGCCTCATACACAGTGACTCCTTGCTGAGTCTACTTTTGCGCTGCTGCGGTTGCGTAGGCCGCGGCGCTGACTGGAGATTCTTCTTGGGCTTGCCGCAGGCACAGCCTTCCTTGCGCAGGCAGTGTGCGCAGCTGGCGCACCTCTTGAAAGGCTTGGCATACCTCCTCGAGCGGTCGGCTACTTCTCACCTCCCGCGCACCTCTGCGTCGCTGTTCCCTTCTCTCCACGTTTCCTGCCTTCTTTGATGCGGAGCCCGACTGTTACCACTGCCCCATGCTGGTTTCCATCAGCTCAGCTCAGCCCAAAAATATTGGGTGACATCTTCCCTCAGCTCGAGCTCGGTGTTCAAGTGTTAAATTAGGGTTAGGGTTTGCTCTCGAAACTGGTTGAGGCTATTTCCTCTGAGCAGCGTCAATATCAAGTGTTAGAATAGGGTTAGGGTTTGCTCTCGAAACTGCTTGAGGCTATTTCCTCTGAGCAGCGTCAATATTAAGTGTTAAAACAGGGTTAGGGTTTGCTCTCGAAACTGCTTGAGGCTATTTCCTCCGAGCAGGGTCAATATCAAGTGTTACAATAGGGTTAGGGTTTGCTCTCGAAACTGCTTGAGGCTATTTCCTCTGAGCAGCGTCAATATCAAGTATTACAATAGTGTTAGGGTTTGCTCTCGAAACTGCTTGAGGCTATTTCCTCTGAGCAGCGTCAATATCAAGTTGCTCCACTTTGGGAGAGGCTGGAGTCCATCCTCGACATCGAATGATAATTCCCCAAAACAGTTTGCGCCGGCGCCTCCTGAAGATGGTCCCACAGCCTTCTCACAGAATACTGTGAGCTGTTCGCCGATTGCAACTCAGAACGGAGCCGGTGCCGGTACTGGCTTAGTTAGCCGGTGCCGGTACTGGCTTAGCTGCAAGAACTGTATACCTGTAGAAAGCCGCTTGAGACGGGTGTGATGAAGGGTCAAGCAAGGTGGTGCGCCAGGTGCTGGGGGAATCACTGGAGGAGAATGTGGGGAGGTTCAAGCAGGGTGGGGGGGAACCATTTGAGAGGGGTGCGGTGGAGGATCAAGCAGGGTGGTGCACCAGGTGGGGGGGGCCCTTGAGGAGAGTGTGGGGGAGGGTCAAACAGGGTGGGGGGGTAACCCCTTGAGGAGAGTGTGGGGGAGGGTCAAGCAGGGTGGGGGGTTGACCACTTGAGAGGGTGTGGGGGAGGGTCGAGCAGGTTAGTGGACCAGATAAGGGGCGCTGCTTCAGCTCTAAGTCAGCTGCTCGCACAGTCTTACTTTTTCGCCTTTGCCCTTGCAGTGACCGCCGCCCTCTCCCGCATCCAGGCACTGCCCGCAAGACAACCCTCCATATTCCTGTAAGAGGATCCGAACCGGGAGAAAAATGACTAGCAATTTTCCCCCAACCCCCAACCACGGCGCTGTGTATGATGGTGCGGTGCTGGGTGGGCTTTACGCCTTTCAGGTGCAGGCGCAGCAGATGCTGATGGATGTGGTGCAGTCCCACAACACACTGTTGGTCTTGTGGGAGAATGCAGCAGTGCAGGCGAGAGCCCCTACCCGTGCACCGGTAGTAGTGCGCGCTTCTAACGGGTGACGTTGTTGATTTGCTTTTGATGATCAACCGTCGACACCTCCCTTGGTGGCGTAGTTGATCTGCTTTTGATGGCCACAGGGCGTAGACCTGGCGGAGGCGTGTGGCGATGAAGTGCTGCCGAATATGCTGAGCTGTACCACGACGGACTCTACTCCGCGTATGTTTCCACCTCCCTGCCAAAAGTGTGCTGCATCGATTCGTGTCATTCTCCGGAGGCCCTTCCCTCAGCTTACCTCATCGCATCAAATATGCAGCAAGCGCAGTGTTATGTGTTGTCTATGCATCCACACCTGCTCTCAATATCCACGAGTATATTTGATCTTGCAGATCCGACTGCAGAGGCCGAGAGTGTCTGAAGGGTCAGGACGCAGATAGAAAGCTTCACAGGGCATTCAATTTCCCCATCACAGGGCATTCAATTTCCCCATTCGTCGTGTGTGCTCCTTTGCAGCCTGTTCTTGGAAATGGATACTTGGAGCTTTGACGCAGCCCCGTGATGCGAGCTACGGCACTAAGGAATGCCCGTGTCTCTGACACGGCCGCGTGCTCAAACTAGTGGCATATGTGCGGCACATATTCGCATTCCGTTTGTGCCCACCATCTTGTTGCCAAAAGGCGCTCTGGAAGTATTGCATGAAATGTTTGCTTTCCTTCTCACATGCGGTCTAAGGTGTGAGAGAGAAAATCTCTTGCCTGTCCTATGCGTTCGAGGCTGCGTGTCCTTGTGCAATGGACGCAAGGATTTCGGCACGAGGCCGAAGCAGTCTTGTGCCGTAAACGGGCGCATTGATCCTGCGGTTGTGCGTGGGCGATGGTGATTGACGGGGAGGACGCCTGCCTGTGGAGCAAACTTGGCGGCGTGCGATCTCTGCGGCACGGCAAATCACGATGTGCAAAAGATCTCGGATCGTATAGCAGTTTTAGCGGTTTCTACATCGCTAGATTGAGCTTTGGTATAGGGACCGTCGGATCGGGAGCAGGTTTTTCCAATTTTCCTGATGGAAGATGAATCAGTTTTCGGTCCGAGGAATCCACAGCTCTGTCTGTTTGCATTGCATGCACCCAACCCAAGCAGGAGGGCAATGGAGAGTAGCATTTCTGCGCCGCCGCGGCCCACTGTCAAGCAATGGGGTGGATCGACAGCCTTCCATCCACTCGGACTTTCGTGCCCCACTCACAAGGCCGCAGAACAAATATACCGCCTCTTGATAATGCAGGAAAACGCTATCGATTCTCCCAGAACTCTCTAGACTCGTAGATATCTACAGCCTACTACAATTAGCATATCTACTGGTCGGATTTGCAAACGGTTTTGGGGGGGAGTAACAGGCTGCGAAATTCGCAAAAACAGTGCGAAACTCGCAGTTTTCCGTGCTATGTCACACAAAGAAGCATTATTTCGCAAATCCGACCAGTAGATGTAGTCAACATAGTAAGATGTAGATGTCTGCCGGTTGAATTTGCAGATGAATGTTTTGTTGCAATATTATATTCTATGATCCAGTATAATTTCCTGTGACCTGGTTGTCGTGAGGGGGGCGCTATCGTCCCAGCGCCGTGGAACGCTGACGATCCGACGTCGGTAAACACTGGGGGCGCTGTTGATCCCATCCATTGCTCAACAGTGAAGCGCTGCCACGCGAAAATGCTGCTCTCCACAACGCACTGCCTGGGAACCCCCTTCATGACGTATGGACAGCCTTCACAGAGTAGATCATCTCATGAGCTGGGAAGGGGGGGGACAGGGGCAAGGGGCAAGAACAGTCCCTCCTCGGAAGTGCAGCTCTCTTGCTTTCTGCGCTGCGCAGCGGTGCTAACGCAGTGCCTTCAGCCAATCGAGGCGCAGGGCGACTGGCATGACGCTGCCTGCGCAGGTGTCCAGGAGCTAGCAGTGCCTTCAGCCAATCGAGGCGCAGGGCGACTGGCATGACGCTGCCTGCGCAGGTGTCCAGGAGCTAGGAGTGCCTTCAGCCAATCGAGGCGCAGGGCGACCGGCATGACGCTGCCTGCGCAGGTGTCCAGGAGCTAGCAGTGCCTTCAGCCAATCGAGGCGCAGGGCGAATGGCATGACGCTGCCTGCGCAGGTGTCCAAAAGCTAGCAGTGCCTTCAGCCAATCGAGGCGCAGGGCGACTGACATGACGCTGCCTGCGCAGGTGTCCAGGAGCTAGCTGGCAGCCAGCGCCAAGTGGCAGACCAAGAGCACTCGCAGCCGAGCCCAAAGGCAGGGGCCCTAGGTGGGGCCCTAGGATGTCCCACCGAGGACCTTGGGGCCCCTCTCGCAGCGCCCCCTGGGGTGAGCGGCGACGGTGGACAAGCCACGCCAGGAAGGACTGCAGGAGCGTGCCCGAGGGCAGTGGCCAGACAAGGCAGCGAGGCAGCAGAGCCCGGCAGCACTCCATGCACGCAAGAAACCGTGAAGGCCTTCGTGGATCCCATGCAGAGCGCCGCCCCAGTACCCGCTGGCTGCAGCACGATGCGCACCGCCACACATCTTGATGCAATGGTCAGCACGGCGGATGCAGTTGTTGGGACGAAGGGCGTGGGAGATGGCAGGAGTGGGGGCATCTCTGAGCGCCGCGCGCCTGACTTGTCCCCGCTCGATCCAGCAGAAGCGGGACGCGCGCGCATCCACGAGGCGGCCCCCGTGAAGGTGCACTCCGTCAGCAAGGGGAGACGCGGGGCGAAGCGGGCAGCGGCGGAGGTGCTGAGTGTGGCTGACCACGGTAAGAAGGCGCGCGTCCAATGGGCACGGGAGCTCGGCCTCGAGGCGGACGCCGTGGCGCGCCGCAAAGCTGAAGGTGCGCCTCTGTCATGCCGGCAGTGTTCCATGTGCGCGGTATGTCAGCCAGTGCAGCGCGCACCGCGAGCACGCCCTTTCTCTGCGTCACCCTCGGGCTTGATTGTTTGTACTGCCGGGAGATGACGGCTGCCCAATCAGCTCAGAATCTGCTCAGCACGAGCACGAATACCGGGTCTAACAAGAGTAGGTTGCAGACCCTCGGGCCCAGATGTTTGTGCTTCCGCGTTTCTTTTGCTCTTCACATCTCATTGCCAACAGGCACACTGCATAGCATTTCATTGAAAATAGCTTTCTTCTTACATGCTTTTAAGCGTGTGAGAGAAAATCTCTTTTTGGGCTTTTTCTCCAGGCTGATTCACAGCTTCATATGCGTTTTAGGCTGATACACAGCTTCTAAGGCAAAATGTTTAGAGTCTTCTGGGCTGGCTGGGTAGGGAAGGCAAAAGAAGAGAGCTGCGGATTCCAACAGATGGACGTCCTAAAAACTGTCGGCTTCAGATCTAAATCATCAGTGCTTTTGATCTGCCGGCTCAGGAACTCTGATTGATCTACCGGTACAGAAACCTCTAAAATTCCGCAAGTTCCAATGTAACCATTTCTTTTGCTCTTCACATCTCATTGCCATATAACAGAGATCATTATGCACAATGCCCTGTGCCAGGCTGCTGCTCCCACCACTTCGGACTGGTCCACCCGAAGTACTTCTCCATGTGCTCGTCGGGAACAGCTGTCGGGTCGATGTAGGAGTGGATGGCGGAGGACAGTTGAGACCAGCCGTCCAGGAAGCAGAACTTCTCAAGCGCCGTGCCTACCGCCCTGGCACAGGTCCAAGCCCCCTTGCAGGTGCTGCTGTGGCCAGAGAAGTGTCCCCCGAGGGAGAGACACACCCCAGCTTCCCCAATGCCAATTGCACCCAGCCATTAGCTTGCGCCGACTGGAGCTTGCCTCGCTCCCACGGCAGCCTCCAGTAGCTGCCCTGCACCGCCGAGCCCGTCACCGGGCGCTGCCCCCAACTGGCATCCTGCACCTGCTCCCAGTGCTGCAGGAGCCGCACAAGCCCCGCTAAGGCCCCGCTGTGGGGATGGTGAGCCGCCGCTTGAGGCGCACATCCCTCCTGCCCTTCTCCTTGTGGAGAACCACGGAGATCGTGTCATTCGTGATGCTGATGTGCTCCTTGCGCATGGACGCCAGTGCCCGGCCGGCCGAAGGTGACAAATGCGAACACCACGTAGGCGCACGCCCTGAGCAGCTCCGTCTCTGCCCTGCCCACCGGCTGCAGCTCCAGCCCGTGCGCATGCGCAGCCGAGACATGCCTGGCCGGCAGCCAGGTCCGCACCGTCCGCTCCTCACCTGCATCATCAGCTGCCTGCACCTGCAGGGCGGACATGCCATTCACTGCCTTCGAGACACCCCGGCCCTTCGCAGGCCCGGGGAATCCCATGTCCTCGTGGTAGTTGTTGATGGCGGACAGGTAAGGCTGTATGCTGGCCGCGTGCACCGTGCCCTTGTCCAGCAGGTGGGCAATGTACAACCTCACAGTGGCCTCCATTGCCGGCAGCCACTCGTACTTCTCCGCCTCACAGAATGCCATGAAGGCCCGAGCCTTCGGCTGGTAGTTGCCCACCGTCTTGCTGCCCAATGCTGCCCCCTGCATCCGCACCGCCAGCTCCGTGAGGGAGCTGTCCCCCAGCTCCCCTCTCCAGCGCTCCTGAAGCGCCTCATCCCAACCGGCCACCTCCTGCACCGCTGCCGGGAGAACCTCATACCTCTCCTTGCTCATGTCCAAGTCCTCCTTGTCACCATCCTCGTAGGCAATGTGGGTCAGGCCGTTCGGCCCTGTGTCGCCCACGGTGCCGGTGTACCAGGCATCATCAACCGGCCAGTACACCTTCACCTTGCGGCCACGCATGAACCCCGTCTGCGGAGTGTGCTCGGCCGCCCGCCTCCCATCCTGCAGGTAATGGCTCACCGGGAGGCGGAGATGCGGAACATGATGCCGTCCCAGCTTGAAGCCCCGAGCAGCTCGGACCCTCCCAGCCGGCTGGGAGTAAAGAGATCCCCGCCCCAAGGCAGGATCACCACCTCGTCGGCCATGACCTCCAGCTGCTAAAACTACATCTGCCCCGGCCACTAGGGCGCCACCACCGTAGCGGCAAACCCTTCCTCCCGCAGCTTGTGCGTCACCTCGTCGAGGCGAGACCACGGCGGGTTGACCCAGTTGACCTCTCCTAGCCAGGAAAAGGCCAATGAGTCCACGCCCTCGTACCCCGGGTCGTGCCACTGTGCGTAGTAGCGCGGCAGCTGGACGGAGAGCTCCGAGGGGAAGCGGTCAACTGTGTGCCGGTGCCACTCCCGCTCCGTCCAGTGAAACCACGTGCGGTTCAGCCGCCAGTCGTCTAGGTCCTTGTCCCGGGACAGGCGGTCGGCCCACTCGTTTGCCTTGCTTGTGATGTACCTCGCCTGGAGCTCGATGTCGTTTAAGACCAGCAGGATCCATTGCCGCCGCATCAGCTCCGGGTTGCATGAGATGAAGTGCAAGAGCATGGCCACCGCCTGGTTGTCGCAGTAGAGACGCACCACCTTGCCGGTGAGCTCTCTCAGGAAGGATTGCACTGTCTTGTACAGCGCCTCCAACTCCAAGTGCGTGCTCCCACTGCCCCTTCTTCTCATTGCGTTCCAACCCGAGTCTCACCAGGACCCGGGACCCCAGCTGTTGCGCCCTGAGCGCCTCGATCCTGCTGCTCAACAGCACCAGGAAGTCGTCCATGTACGGGAGCACCCTTGCCCCCTGTTGGTGCTCCTCGCGCTCGCATCCGCCAGCTCGTCCCCAAACTGCCCAGCGTCCCCAAACTGCCCAGCGTCCCCA